>BQMI01000482.1:57500-67500 GCA_026005395.1 Asobara japonica | reverse complement strand
GAACGTTCTCTGCGTGAGTACTGGATCGATAGTATATTCATCGTCCGAATAAAATCGATGTATAGCATCCTCCTGGGTATATAATCAATTTTCCCGTTTTGGAGTTGGCCCGATGCTAGGTGTGTTCGTTGGCGACGATTTGGACGTATCCGTTTCGTTCGTGCCCTCGCCACCACGACAAGGTGAACACTTGGGAGGGAGTAGATAGGGACAGAGGGAATCCACGTCAACTTTTGCCTCGCACAGGCAAGTCCTGTGCTATTTTGGCTACCTTTTACATAGGTCTTTGCGACCCTTCAAAAGGCCAAGGTTCGCCGTTCTCCATCGAACTTTGCTCCCCTCGGAAGTCGCTCGGCCTCACTAACCGAGTTTCCTACTTCCTAGCCTTTTGAAGTCTTTGTCTCGACGCCAGAAGAGCAAGTCCTTTTCTTCGTGAAGAAAATGGTTCCTCAACTTCATGTCTCGACATGCACCGCCAACTGCCATCCCGAGTCCCATGCCTCGTCTCGAGTGCTGACTTTTCTCCAAGTACCCCGAGGGGAGCCTGAAGCGTCAGGGGCACCACTCGAACCCGGGAGGAATGCCGTGTGAGCTCATCATTGCAGCTGCCCCGCGACCCTCAGATCAACGATTATATTAGTGTTGACCCTACTTGGGTTTGGGTGCCTATTATCGAGTGCCACGTAATGAGAAAGAGATTTAACAACTCCTGGTATTCCGCAGAGCTGTCTCTCAATTGAGCGCATCTCTGCGACCTGCAGCAGTCGCGCATCTCCGCGGCCTCCAACTTGTTTTGCGGAAAAGTGAAGCCTTTCTGGTCCACAAGTTTCCATGGAAAAATTCCATGGGCGGGGTAGAAGACCCAAGTTGATTTTGACTCAAACATCGGGGAGTGCATCAGGCGACGTTTGCATATTGTTAGCATTTCTCACCTTCTGCCCCCCCGAATCGCGCGTTCGAAGTAGGTGGACCTTATCGTACCGCCTATCTTCTTACAAAGAAAGATGAACGGGTTTTGGTGGTCTGTCGTGGCGTTCAATAGTGCATCGGTACCTGGTACTTTCTCCATCTGTTCGTCCAACATGACCCCCGTCCGTCAGCATTCTCTGTTTACTGGAATTTTGCTCTGATATTGTTACAGAGTGCCTTCCAGGATTTTGTTATTATGACGTCCATTTGTATTACGAGATCTGCTGGAATCTCACCTTCGAGGTAGCACTTTTGTCATCTGCTGATGTCTTTTCGTGTACTCTCTGGTGTGTATTTCCAAACACTTGTATATTCAAATTTTTTGCGTAAAAAGAAGCTCTGCCACCTCCGTGCGGAGGGGAGAACTTCAAAAACGAGGCGCTTAAAGGAGTGCAAGAATCAGTCTTCCTGCTCTCCTTTCTTGTGAAAATCTCTCAAACAATGACTTTGCATACTAATCAAGTCCGCTCACCAGTATCATAGATAGCGCTTGCCTGGTTGTTTTTGAGAAATTGAGGCATCCTCGCGAGTATGTCGACTCAATATCCCCCCAGACATTTGCTTTAATGGCTGCTAAGCTGTTCAGGCAGCAGAAACCACTGGATCTCGCACCAGGTTCTGCACAAATCCTATTACTTGACTTTCACAGCGTACATACTCTGTTCGAGTGTGCACTATTGCCGTCTTTGTAATGATTGGCGCATTGGAGGTCTTCTTAGTAGTAGACGTACTACTTCAGGAGTGGATGAGGACGTTACGCGTGCCTCTCCTTTGATTCCGTGCTTAGCTACTTCCAGTCTAACACCTAGCCCCGTATCACTTGAGAGTTTCACGAGTACCTGGGTGCCCAGGATTGATACATGTTTCATGGAACTTCGCTAGGAATCCAATACCATTCGTCTCCTATCCGCCCTCTCGCGCTCCTTCTTCATCAGTGCTCTCTTAGCGAACCTTGCAAAGTGCGGAAAAAGCTTTTCAGAGACTAGGTCTGTTTTCCTCGGCGGCCATGGCATGTTAGCTTCCCTCACTTCATTTTGAAGTTGTGCTCTCTCTTCAAGATACTTATGACATTCCAGCATGATGTGGTCTGGTGTTTCAATTCTTCCGCACTGACAATTCTCACTATCTGATAGTTTGAAATGTGCCAATTTGGAGTTGAAGTCCCCATGACCGGACAGGAATTGTGCCGTGTAGTGTGATACTTTTATCCACGTAGCCTTCATCCTGTCTTTTACTTCGCTGAAGAAGTCATATGTGTATCTTCCTTTGTTTGAGGAACTCCATCGGTTCTGCCAAATGGTCATGAAGTGGTTATTTATCATATCCGTGATTTTGTTGGTAGAGTTATTATCAATTTCATCATCGGAGTCTTCAATCTCATTCGCGTCCCGGTTGGGGTCCTCTTGCCTCCCATTTCTATTATCTTCTCTAATCGGATTGGTCTCCAAGTCCGGGTCGTATATTATTTCGCCCAGGGTGAACCGGATTCCTTTCCTGATCAGGTAATAGTATTTCCTCTTTTGTAGTTCAAGGTCAATAGGAAGCCTGCCCGCAATGACTCCTAGTGCGTCCGTAGACGTCGTTTTATAGGCTCTCGTCATTGTTAGGAGGATTTGCCTTTGTACCTTTCCCATCTCCTTATTGGTTTTCGCATTTAATAGGTCCACCCATCCGGCCGCGGCATACGTTACGGTCGGGAGGAATAAGCCTTTATAGAGTATATTCAATGTTCGATTCCCCAGCCCCCATTTTGCTTGGGTTATCTTGCGAATGCCATGGAATTGGTTAGAGGTTTTCTCACATATGTTTTTGACATGCTGGGGGATTTTCATTCCGTGTTCCATGGTGACCCCCAGGTATCTGATCGAAGTTACTGCTCTGATCCGTACCCCATCGACCATGATTCTCGGTGGTCTCCCTTTCATGTCAAGTTTACCTCTGAGCAATATCTGGTTTGTTTTTGGTCCGGATAGCTTAAGTTTTTGGTCGCGACACCATTCAGTGATTGCGTCCACTACCTCTTGTCCTTTATTTTCAAGTGCCCTTCTCGACCCTCCATGTACCAGGACCAGTATGTCGTCCGCATAGGACGTGGGCTCGCAATCCATTGCTTCGAGTCTACCTAGTAGCTCATCAAGGATGAGATCCCAACAGACCGGTCCCAGTATTGAGCCTTGTGGACATCCCTTAGTCACGTCTTTTTTGACGATTTCTGAGATGAGTCCGTATTTTGGAGCTATTTCCACTTGCCTCTCATTGAAGTAGTCTTTCATCAGCAAAAACATGTTCCTCGAACATTGCCGCCGATTAAGATTGGCTAGGATAGAGGGCCACCAGACGTTGTCAAACGCACCAGATATGTCAAAGGATAGAGCCAGAGAGTGACGGCTCTCTTTATTCTGTCTATTTTCATCTCTGGCCCTAAGGAGCTCTCTAACCCTTACTATGGCATCCTCTGTTGATTTGTGAGGTTTGAAGCCATATTGTATGGGTGACGCAAACTCAGGATGATCGAAGATTGGTTCCAGTCTTTTTGACACAATTTTCTCCAGCCATTTCCCCAGCGTAGGCAGTAGACATATTGGCCTGTATGACTTTGGATCTTCGTCCTCCTTTTCCGGCCCTTTTTTGAGGACTAGGACTTGACCGATTTTCCAGCTCCTTGGAAAGACCCCAAATTTTAGACAGCTGTTGAACATCGTCTTGTACACCTTTTTCATAGATGCATACGAGCTCTTGAGAATTTCAACATTGATCATGTCCCTTCCTGGTGATTTCCCATTCTTGAGGTTCTTGAGGGCGTCCAATATCTCAGACTCCGAGAATGAAGGATCGTCCTCCTCACAGAACGGTGTGTCAGCCATGGTTCTGGTCCATTTGTGACCTAGAGTTTCGTTCTCTGTCTCGTCATCTGGAATTAGGATGTTAAGCATAGTTCTTGTGGTATTTTCGAGGTTTAGTGTTCCTTTACCGTTTATATTCGATTTAACAGTACTTAGAACACTATCCAGCTGTAGTCTATTTGTTGCATGTCGGTAGTTCCATCCCCAGGCATTTGAGTTGCCCTCCTCAGAAACGAAGTTTTTATAACTTGTCCTTTTGGATTTGTTCAACTCGAGCTTATATTTTGCTTTTTTATTATGAAGTGCAATTTTTAGCTCTTGCGCCTTTATGGAGTGGGCATCTCTTTTGCGTTCTTTTTGCAGCTCTCTTTCAAGTCTGGTTGTGCCAGTCTTGAGTCTCTCTAAGTCGGGGTTCCACCAGGGCGTCCTCTTCCGGGATTTGCAGCTTTTTGGAATTGTTTCCTTACACGCCTCTACTATAGCCAATTCTATTTTTGCTGCTAGCTCGTCGACTTCGTTCGGGGTCGTGGGTTGGAATTGTTCCAGCTGCTTGCTTTGGCTTTTTAGAGACTCATTGAATTTCGTCCACTCCGCTTTCTTTATATTGTATCTGGACGTTATTTCCTTGAGTTTATACCAACCCGGGGTGGCCGCCCTGTTGAAGTTAATCTCTATTATGATCGCTCTGTGATCACTCGAGATCATTCCCGGCTTCACGCACCATTTGTCGATTTTTTCGAACAGCTTTGGCGTCGCCAATGTTAGGTCTATATTCGATTCCTTTCCTGCCCTTGCCCATGTGGCAGGATGGCCCCTTTCATTCACTACTACCAATTGCTGCTCTCCAATCAACATTTCGAGTTCTTTTCCTTGCTCATCGCTTGGTCCACACCCCCAAAGTGTGGACTTTGCGTTCGCATCCGCAGCTATTAGGATCTGCTCCCCTTTCAATTCGACCAGGAGTCTCCTTAGTTCTTTTAGAAAAGGTTGCATTGTTTCCTTTTTCCTGCTTTTGGCACATTGAAAGTAAGCACTTATGATATACAGTGATCCAAATGGGCCTGTGATTTGAGCGCAAGCGAGGTGGGGACTACAGAGCTGTGTTATTTTCAAGATGCTGTAGTCTCTATTTACTAGAGCCACAGCTGCCCAGGGGTTTCCTCCTTTGTTGGAGTCTTCCCCGTGGACGATTCTCGCTCCGGTTCCCAGGCCTCTTATCTTGCCTCCCACACAGTATGGTTCCTGCATTAGTATTAAATCATGTTTGCCTCTGTCAATTTGAACTCTGAGCTCACTTGTTGCCACCTTTGATCTCTCCAAGTTTATTTGAAGCAGTCTTAGGTGACTAGGACTCTCTGGCTCTCTGTGTCTCTTCAAGTACCCTTGCGTTTGAGGCCTGGTATTTTCAAAGGGCACTGTCCGCAGGGTACTATCGAGATTCTCTCTTCTGGTTTCTGAGCATCTCTCCAGTCTTACCTGTAGCTTTTTGAGGTTGCCATGTATGACAGTTGGCCCTATGATTTCACCATTTTGGGTTTCTATGTCACTGGTTGCCTCGCATTGCGTGCGGCGTATCTGGATTGATCTCGCGAAACCATTTCTCTCAGGCTCTTCGCTTCTCTCCAGCGCGTTCTCATGTGACCGTCTGTTATTTTCAATTGTCTGGTCTTTTGAGTTGCTGCTGGGGTTCTCACGTTGTCGGGGGTCTCTGTTGAGACGTTTCCCTATTTCGTAGACATTGAATCTACTGGAGCGCAACATTTTTGTTTTTATTTTACCCATATTGTGTTATCGATTTTGTTCATCCCTGGATCTCTCCCAGCCTCCACGGACCCTCACATATTGGAACCTGACGGTGCCCGCCCGGGCCCAAGCCCAGGTCGGGGGACGCCAGGTTAGGAGTTTTGTCCAGGGATATAGTCCGCTACTGATATCGGCAGAGTCTCCCCTGCTTTTTCAGTCCGCTTCCTCTCTCTCCAACGCATGTTCTCAGGCCACACGTTGGGGTGGCCGGTTCCCTGATTTAGAGATATCCTCAGGTGCCCTTCTTAGCCGAAGCCGAGGTCGAAGCTGTGTGTTGGGTTCCCTCAACAGCCAGACTCCTCTTTTCCGGCGACATCGGGTTGCTGTGCACGGCACTACACACAGGAGGGTTTGGCCAGTTCCTCTTCTGGTCACTGTCCTTAAAGTCTATATGTTGGGTCTAGTGGACCCACTGATGCAGCCTTAGCTGCAGGGTTGGGTGGAGGGGCGACCCCGGCCGTAGCAGTTAGCCACCTCCATCCTCCCTTTGGAAAGATATAGTCATCGACACCCTGGGAAGTCCAGCGCCTCCCAATTAGTTTTTGACTCGTATTGCCTTGAAAAAAGGCCTAAAAAAAAGGAACGCAGATGAGTCGCGTGACTTAACACGCTAACCCATCCACATTCCTGTCATCCACGGGAGCGATCTCTCTCTGTCATTTGGATGAAGTTTCTAGAGAGCTAAGGGAAAACAGAGCCAATGTCTCCATTTTTCCCTTCTTGTGAGGATTTCCCTAACGATGACTTTGTCTACTAATCAAGCCACTCCACCAGTATCATATAAGGTACTTGCTTAGTTGTTTTTAAGAAGCTGAGGAATACTAGATAGCATCCTGCACGATCTTCACCTAGGCGTTCTCTTTAATGGCTGCTGGACTGTAGAGGCAGCAGATCCCAGAGGGTCTGGTCCTGCACAGATCCTATTACTTGACTTTCCCAGCGCCCATACTTTTAGGTATGGACTATTGCCGTCTCCGTTATCATTGATGTATTCAGGGTCTTCATAGTAGCAAGACGTATTACTTGGGGAGGCTGAGGAGGTTTAACTCGAGAGCCTAAGAGAGTTGTCCTCCTTCACTTTACGTTCCGTCTCCCAGTTTCCGTGCTAGGCTACTTCCAGGCTATCACTTCTCCATCAATTGATTGGGAATCCTCACGAATACCTGGGTGCCCAGGATTTATATGTGTTTTTATTCTTGCCTCAGAGGAAGCTGCTTGTAGTGTTGTGTGTCATCCATGTAGGTGACTTTTCAATTGGTTCCGCGGCACCCGAACCCAATTAGTTCAACGAGTTATTCTAGTGTACTGTGACTTGGCATGTTAAAGGGGCCGCTCACTCGACGGCGGGGCCCCTTCACTACCTTCGCCCTGACTCTCTCTCGTTGTTATTATTTTGTTGTCTTTGAGGTTGTTCATTATCCAATTTCGGTTTCCTTTATTTCTCTCTTTTGCCGACCATTTGGCTTATTTGTTGTCCTTTCCTCTATACGTATTACAGTCTTTCTTTGCACAGTTCGCCTTGGTGCAGGTCGATTAGTCCGCCGAGGACTGCTTCACGTCATGAGGTGGCAAGGTGTACGATTGTTTATTTATTTTATATAGCCTTTTATCTTGAGCCTTTTTGGGGCTCTTTTCTTGTATAGAGAGTATTATAGTGCTATAATGATTTCCTCTTTGTTTGACAGTTTCCTTTATCTGTCCCCTCGGGGATCAGAGGTGTGTTTCCGTGTATGTGGTGGTGTTAGGCCGACTTTATTATCACTGTATTAAGAGAGGACTGGAGTCGGTAATCCCGTCCTCTCTTCTTGCAAGGATTTCCCGAACGATGACTTTGTCTACTAGTCAAGTCAGTTACCAGTGTCATAGAGGCTACTTGCTTGGTTATTTTAAGGAGCTGAGGAATGACAGGTAGCATCCTGCACGATCTCCACCCAAGTGTTCGCTTTAATGGCTGCTAAGCTGTTGAGGCAGCAGATCCCAGGATGTATGGGGGACTGGGTCTGCACAGATCCTATTACTTGATGTTCCCAGCGTCCATACTGTTAATTGAGTATGCACTATTGCCGTCTTCGTAGCCGCCGACTTACTCAGGGTCTTCCTAGTGGCAAGACGTATTGCTTGGGGGAGGCTGAGGAGGTTCAACAAGAGCGATTGGGAGACAGTTATCCTCCTGCACTTAACTTTCCTCCTCCCAGTTTCCGTGCTACGCCACTTCCAGACTGCCGCTTTTCGGTCATTTGGTTGGGACTCTTTACGCATACCTGGGTGCCCAGGGTTTGTACATGTTTTTATATTATTGCCTCAGTGTTGAGACTTTCTGTTGTGTTGTGTATCACCCTTGGAATGTGATTTGTGAACTTGTTCCGAGGCACCCGAAGCATAGTTCTTTCAACGAGTTATTCTAGTGTGCTAGACGGGGTGTATTTGGGGGGCCTCACGCCTATCAGCGGGGCCTTCTCCCACCACTTCCGTCCTGACTCTTTCTCGCTGTTATTTGCGGATCACTCTGTTTCTTTTCGGGTTCCCTTTACTCTCTTTTCACCAATTATTTCCTTCCTTTTGCAGCCGCTCTCTCCCGCTCTGGCCGTATTGCTTTCTTTCTTTTGCGCATTTTGCCCTTATATGGGTCAGTTAGTCAGTCAAAAGGTTGCTCTACGTCATCGCGTGGGAGAGGCACCTACAAATCCCCCGTCTCGCGCCTCTTTGGGCTCTATTTATTGTGTCAAGAGTATTTGATTGATCCTTCTTTGTATTACTCATTATTTATCAAAATAGTATTATTTTTGCTCTGCTCCTGTTGAGGGAGAGAGGTGTGTTTTCGTGTATGTGGTGGTGTTTTTCTTGAGGTGGTAAACCACATAGTGAGTTGGTTATCTCATCTGAGATGCCGACTCGCGGTAATGCTGTCTGCTATAACTGGCGGCAATCGCTAGTCCGATCTCGCGTTCTTGCTTAGTTAAGACAAGACGCCTAAGGAAGCACAAAATTTGGGGTTTATTATGGGTCTTGTACTTCCTTTAACCGTTACACGGTACCCAAATGCACGCCTCCCGCCCGAGGGTAGAGAGAGTGCACCCAAGTTACTTACGGCACAGAAAATTGTGAAATTTATATGGTATATAAGCTCTATCTGACAATATTGTTTGCGTGGCGAAATATCATTGCCAAACCTTGGTGAGATAACAGCCCATCACCCTACTCGGGTGAATTCCTCTCTCCATCAGGAGCAACGACTGTTAAGTCGTAGATCCACAGGTTACCATGCATATTGCGATGTGTGAGCCTATATGATAAATTTCGATTTATTATAGCATGTGTACGTATTTTTTGCCTTCGCAAAGTTTTTCAACATGCACATGCGGGTTGTGGACTTATCGCCCGAATATAATCTATAGCATCCTCCTGGGTATATAATCAATTTTCCCGTTTTGGAGTTGGTCCGATGCTAGGTGTGTTCGTTAGCGACGATTTGGACGTATCCGTTCGTTCGGGCCCAACCACCACGGCAAGGTGAACACATGGGAGGGAGTAGATAGGGACAGAGGGAATCCACGTCAACTTTTGCCTCGCACAGGCAAGTCCTGTGCTATTTTGGCTACCTTTTACATAGGTCTTTGCGACCCTTCAAAAGGCCAAGGTTCGCCGTTCTCCATCGAACTTTGCTCCCCTCGGAAGTCGCTCGGCCTCACTAACCGAGTTTCCTACTTCCTAGCCTTTTGAAGTCTTTGTCTCGACGCCAGAAGAGCAAGTCCTTTTCTTCGTGAAGAAAATGGTTCCTCAACTTCATGTCTCGACATGCACCGCCAACTGCCATCCCGAGTCCCATGCCTCGTCTCGAGTGCTGACTTTTCTCCAAGTACCCCGAGGGGAGCCTGAAGCGTCAGGGGCACCACTCGAACCCGGGAGGAATGCCGTGTGAGCTCATCATTGCAGCTGCCCCGCGACCCTCAGATCAACGATTATATTAGTGTTGACCCTACTTGGGTTTGGGTGCCTATTATCGAGTGCCACGTAATGAGAAAGAGATTTAACAACTCCTGGTATTCCGCAGAGCTGTCTCTCAATTGAGCGCATCTCTGCGACCTGCAGCAGTCGCGCATCTCCGCGGCCTCCAACTTGTTTTGCGGAAAAGTGAAGCCTTTCTGGTCCACAAGTTTCCATGGAAAAATTCCATGGGCGGGGTAGAAGACCCAAGTTGATTTTGACTCAAACATCGGGGAGTGCATCAGGCGACGTTTGCATATTGTTAGCATTTCTCACCTTCTGCCCCCCCGAATCGCGCGTTCGAAGTAGGTGGACCTTATCGTACCGCCTATCTTCTTACAAAGAAAGATGAACGGGTTTTGGTGGTCTGTCGTGGCGTTCAATAGTGCATCGGTACCTGG
>BQMI01000482.1:40000-52500 GCA_026005395.1 Asobara japonica | reverse complement strand
GTGAAATTGTAAAAAAACATACATTATTATTAAATATTATTTATGAGCCAAGAAACATTTGTGTCAGAACATACAAAATTTTTAGATGAAAAACAAAATGCGGCAAGCACAATCAAGGTCTGTCCTCTATTGAACCTCTCTAAGTTATTTTATAGCTCAGGGACTCGACGATCGGCCGCAAAATTTGTTTTTGTGCTTCATCAAATTTTGTAAAAGCTGTTAAGACAACCAACAATGGGCAAAATAACAAAATATGCTTTTACATATAAATGATAGAGAGTTGAAAGAAAAAAGAATAAAAAAAAAAATTTTTTTTCTTCCTTTCCTTCAATATACATCTCTCTATCAAGTTTAATTTAAAATGACGTTTGAAGAAAAATTTTGCATTTTTCTCAACGAGCATTCATATTACGCTAGTACATATTGTGTTAAATATATTATTATCAATGATAACAACAATACGCAAGCAGTTTTTGTACAGTAAACGACCCTCAGCCAGGCGTGGTCCGGGAATTGGATCCGTGGACCGCAATGTGCGTTCGAAATGTCGATGTTCATGTGTCCTGCAGTTCACAAGTTGACGCGCAATTAGCTGCGTTCTTCATCGACCCACGAGCCAAGTGATCCACCGTTCAGGGTAATCATATAAATTCTTATATTTGTTTTGTATAGTTATTGAATAAATAAATATTCAATCCAATCTCGCAATCTTGCTTAGTTAAGACAAGACGCCTAAGCAAACACAAAATTTAAAGTTTATATTATGAGACTTGTGTTTACTTTGACCGTTACACGGTAACCGAATACAGACTTGCCACATTTAAGTAGAAAGAATGCACCCAAATTACTTACGGCACAATTAATGGTGAAATTTATATAGTATATAAAATCAAACATCGAATATTGTTTTGCATGGCGAAATATCATTGCCAAACCTTGGTGAGATTTTTTACGTCTCCCCATCAAGATAAACAATTTATCAATTGTTTGATCCACAGGTTACCATACAGATGCGATGTGTGCGATTTTATATGATAAATTTCGTTCTATTATATTATGTATATGTATTATATGCTTTCGCATAATTTTTCAACATATACATAAGAGATGGTCATGTGTAACATGAGCAAGAATAAAAACAAAATATTAATATTCTTTTGTTACGTTAATGATCCTTCCGCAGGTTCACCTACGGAAACCTTGTTACGACTTTTACTTCCTCTAAATGATCAAGTTTGGTCATCTTCCCGGCAACATCGGCAATGCCGAAACATTGCCGCGCACCAGTCCGAAGACCTCACTAAATCATTCAATCGGTAGTAGCGACGGGCGGTGTGTACAAAGGGCAGGGACGTAATCAACGCGAGCTTATGACTCGCGCTTACTGGGAATTCCTCGTTCATGGGGAATAATTGCAAGCCCCAATCCCTAGCACGAAGGAGGTTCAGCGGGTTACCCGGGCCTTTCGGCCAGGGAAGACACGCTGATTCCTTCAGTGTAGCGCGCGTGCGGCCCAGAACATCTAAGGGCATCACAGACCTGTTATTGCTCAATCTCGTGCGGCTAGAAGCCGCCTGTCCCTCTAAGAAGATTTATTTGTACGTCGGTAGTAAAAACCGCTCAACCGAAATCGAGGGCCTTCAAGATACCAGAAAGTACGCCTATTTAGCAGGCTAGAGTCTCGTTCGTTATCGGAATTAACCAGACAAATCGCTCCACCAACTAAGAACGGCCATGCACCACCACCCACCGAATCAAGAAAGAGCTATCAATCTGTCAATCCTTCCGGTGTCCGGGCCTGGTGAGGTTTCCCGTGTTGAGTCAAATTAAGCCGCAGGCTCCACTCCTGGTGGTGCCCTTCCGTCAATTCCTTTAAGTTTCAGCTTTGCAACCATACTTCCCCCGGAACCCAAAAGCTTTGGTTTCCCGGAAGCTGCCCGCCGAGTCATCGGAGGAACATCGGCGGATCGCTAGCTGGCATCGTTTATGGTTAGAACTAGGGCGGTATCTGATCGCCTTCGAACCTCTAACTTTCGTTCTTGATTAATGAAAACATTTTTGGCAAATGCTTTCGCTTCTGTTCGTCTTGCGACGATCCAAGAATTTCACCTCTAACGTCGCAATACGAATGCCCCCATCTGTCCCTATTAATCATTACCTCGGGGTTCCGAAAACCAACAAAATAGAACCGAGGTCCTATTCCATTATTCCATGCACACAATATTCAGGCGAAAATAAGCCTGCTTTAAGCACTCTAATTTGTTCAAAGTAAACGTACCGGCCCACCTCGACACTCAATGAAGAGCACCGCGATGGGATATTAGTTGGACCGCTCTGCTTTCACAGAGCTAAGCCCACCGGTAGGACGTCCCACAATCATGCCAGTTAAACACCGCGAGCGGTGAACCGACAGCGTGGCACACAGATTCAACTACGAGCTTTTTAACCGCAACAACTTTAATATACGCTATTGGAGCTGGAATTACCGCGGCTGCTGGCACCAGACTTGCCCTCCAATGGATCCTCGTTAAAGGATTTAAAGTGTACTCATTCCGATTACGGGGCCTCGGATGAGTCCCGTATCGTTATTTTTCGTCACTACCTCCCCGTGCCGGGAGTGGGTAATTTGCGCGCCTGCTGCCTTCCTTGGATGTGGTAGCCGTTTCTCAGGCTCCCTCTCCGGAATCGAACCCTGATTCCCCGTTACCCGTTACAACCATGGTAGGCGCAGAACCTACCATCGACAGTTGATAAGGCAGACATTTGAAAGATTCGTCGCCGGTACGAGACCATGCGATCAGCACAAAGTTATTCAGAGTCACCAAAGTTAACGATGGATGAGTAAACCCACCACCGATTGGTTTTGATCTAATAAAAGCGTTCCTTCCATCTCTGGTCGGAACTCTGGTTTGCATGTATTAGCTCTAGAATTACCACAGTTATCCAAGTAAATGTGAGTACGATCTAAGGAACCATAAAAAAAAAAAAAAAAAAAAAAAAAAAAAAAAAAAAAAAGGGACTTTTCGACATGCGTCTTACATCGCACTTATCGTGCCATGTTCAGCGCATGGTTGCACGTCGTTCCTTGCTAAATGTCAACCGACGTTTGGCGGACTCAAACGTTTCGCTTTTTTGCTATATTTCGCTATTCTTCATGTTCGGTTTTTTGACATTTTGAGTTTATTTTTTCTCGTCTCCTTGTGGGTGACGAGATTTGATATAAGCACCTTCATGACTGGCGGCGTGTTCACATCAGTGCGATGAGTACCTGCCCCGCTCATGAAGGGCGCCTATATGGACCTACATTTTTATGTGGAATCCGAACCACTTTTGTGATATTAATCACTTTCTACTCCTCTTCAATCTCTTCGACCATATCAATTTCTTGCTTCAATTCGAGTATAAGTTTTGCATACTTTTGAAAAGCTTCGAAGTTTTCTCTTTCCACGAGTGCCGACTCCTCAATTGTGTCTGAGCTCAATTCTTCAATGAGTTTCGTTCTCTCATTTTCGTATTTTTCACATACTTTAAGTACGTGCATTCCCGTTTCTGCATCACCGCAAGAGCATAGATTAGTATCTACACATTTGAAGTAATGCAGTTTGTCTTTGAACTGGCCGTGTCCAGTCAGGAATTGAGTTGTCCAGCGATTCGGTAGGATCCAAGTTTGCTCCAGCCGCCTTTCAATGTTTGGAAAGTACTTGAATGTGGTTCTGCCCTTTTCGGAGCTTTCCCACATTCTCTGCCATTCCTTGTGTATTGCGCTATCTATTTCTCTGTATGCATTTTGTTTTTCTTCTCTATTTTCAGCTTCGTTATTTTGTTTGCCCCTATATTGATATGTGCCTATGTCGAAGTTGTTCCCTTTTCTCAAGTCGTACTTTGCAGCTTTTCTCTGACACTCTAGAGCAATAGGTGCATTGCCTGTGATCGTACAGAGTGCCAGGTCCGATGTTGTCCTGTATGCTCCTGTGACTTTGAGGAGTGCCCATCTTTGTGCAGAGTTCAGCTTTTTCCTGTCTGCTTGGATCATTCTATCCTGCCAGCCTGCTGCTGCGTAGGTTGCAATCGGCACGAATAGTCCCCTGTATATGGTCCTCATGGCTCTGTACCCAATACCCCAGTCCCTCCTTGCGACTTTACCTAAATCTTCAAATAGTTTCCTGGTGCGATTGGCAATGTTCTCTACGTGTGTTTTCACATGTAGCCCTGTACCAAAGGTGACACCTAGGTATTTGTAGGTCTCTCTTCTTTTGATTCTAGTGTCCCTTATTTTTATGGTTGGGGGGTTTCTTATATGAAAGTTCCCTTTAGCCATAATCATCTCGCACTTGTGGGCAGCAAGTGTGAGTTTGTTTTTATCACACCATTCGACTATTTGATTTATTATCATTTGACCTTTATTGCTGAGTTCGTTTCTGCTGTTTCCTTTGATCAGTATGACTTGATCGTCTGCATAGGCTATGGTATCATAGCCTTGTGCTGTGGTCATTTTTAGGTTTGAGTCGAATATTAGGTTCCAGAGTGTGGGTCCAAGAATTGAGCCTTGCGGACAACCTTTCGTGAGCTTCTTTTCGACTATGTTGTCATAGTCTCTCATAATGGCTTTTCGGTTTTCTAGGTAGTTTTGTATCAGTAGGTAGAGTTTCTTTGGGCAGTTTTTGTTTCTGAGTTCCCGAAAAATGCTTGGCCACCATACATTGTCGAAGGCACCCTTGATATCGAGAAATATGGCTACCACATACTGTTCTTCAGCGTCCTCAACTATCGTTCTCAGCCTCCGTATGGCATCTTCCGTGGACCTGCCACTTCTGAAGCCGTACTGATGCTCTGATAGTTGAGGAGCTATTATTTCATTTAGTTTCTTCAGAACGAGTGCTTCTAGAATTTTGCCGAGTATGGGGAGAAGAGTTATGGGCCGGTACGATGCTGGGTTCGTCTCATCTTTATCTGGCCCTTTCTTGATCGTCACTACTCGGCCTATTTTCCAGGGGTCTGGAAAGACTGAGTGGATCAGACATGCATTGAAAAGTTTGAGTAAGCTTTTTCCTAGTATAGGCATTGCTTCTCTCACTATTTCAATCGTGATATTATCTGGCCCAGGCGCTTTGCCTTTTTTCATTTTTGATATGCACTCTCCCAGCTCTAACTCCGTGAACAACCTCATTCCTCCATTGGGGATTGAGTTGTTATGTTCACGAGTTTGTTTTTGCTCTTCTGATTCCTCCTCTCGGCAGTCATCCGGAAACAGCACGTTCATCATATTTTTCGCTGTAGATTCCCAGTCTGTAGTGAATTTTCCATCAATTTTTACATTGCTGAATACCTCTCGTTGTTTCATTTTTCCGGTTTGGAGTTTGTACGCTATCCCCCAGGGATCTTCATTACTTTGGACAGTAATGAACTTTTTCCATTCCATGTTTCTCGTATCAACTATACACTTGACGTATTCATGCCTTGCTTTCCGGTACTCTTCTTGTTTTCGAGCTCGAAATTCAGGGTTTTTGGTCATCTGATAACCTCTTCTCTTTTTGTTCACTTCCTTTTTCAGTACGTTAAGTGCAGGGTTCCACCAGGGTGCTTTCCTGACTTTTATTGATTTTTTCGGTATAGCTATATCGCAGGCTAATCGTAATGCATTATTCAAGTATTTCGCTTGTTCGATCGTTTTGGTTTGGTTGTTCAGTCCGTCATCTCCATGTGGTTTATTCTTCCAGATTTGTTCTAACTTTCTTACGAATAGGCCCCAGTCGGCTTTGCTTGTCATGTAGCCCTTCCAGTTTTCGCCTTCCGGGTTAATGACTGTAGGATTTTCGAATCCGATTTCAAAAGTGATGGCTCTATGGTCACTTGATGTCCAACCGTCATGCACTCTCCAGTTTCGGAGGTGTTTGTGCATTCGTTGGGACAGTATAGTAACATCCACATTTCCTTCGCCATTTTCATGACAGACGGTTGGGATGTCCTTTTTGTTGCCGACTATGAGGCACCATTGTGCAAGGAAGTCTTCCAGTTTTCGTCCTTTCTTATCCGTCTTCTCTGCTCCCCAGAGTGGGGAGTGAGAATTGGAATCTATTGCTATTATCGTGTCCTTGCCAGTTATTGTGTTCATTATTTTGTCGAGATGTTCGAGGAATGGGTCTATTTCTTGGCTGTATTGGAAATAGCCACTGATTATATATGTACTCTGATTTTTAAGTTTTATTTCTGCTATGGCAAAATGTTGGGAACATAAGTGTCCCAACTTTGTGACTGTGATATCTGGGTTTAGAATGACAATTGCTGTCATTGGAGCTGTTTTACCACGATGGAAAACGTTCTTTGTTCCCAAGCCAAAACCTGGAACCATCCCAATCTTAGCATATGGTTCTTGCAGGAGAAGCACGTCGTAACCCTTTGCGACAGCAGTCTGCCGCAGCTCAGAGGTTACTCTTTGCGCCCTTCTGCAGTTATGTTGCAATACTTTTAAGCCTGCTACACCGTTTACTTTTATGGGTTTATTGGCCATAATCTATCGTACTAATTAGTCTTTCTAGAGCGAGCTTGTACATAGGGCAGTTCTTGTCCTTTGTACTATGGTTGTGGGGCTTTTTGGTTTTGCAGCAGTTTACACATTTGTGTTCCTGATTCTGCGTTTTCTTTGGACAGCTTTCATGTAGATGTCCATGTTCTGCGCAGAGGGAGCAACAGGACTCTCTCTCGCAGTGTTTAGCGACATGACCAAAACCCTGGCATTTGTAGCATCGAGTGACAAGGATAAAGTCCTTAACTCTACAGGCGCTCCACTTGAGGTAGATGCGCTTTTTATTAATAAGAATATTTCTCAATCTTGCCGATACTTCGACTACCCAGTTTGTACCTTTGTCTCTTTTACCTGTTTTGAATTTCAGTTTAAACTCGCTCTCGAAATCTGGTTGATCCTTAGCAAGTTCCTTGTTTTGGCCGTACACACAGGTGTATATTTCTTGCTCTGATAGCTCATCTGGGACATCATACAAGATGATCTTTGGCAGTTTCTTTCTTGGTCTATCGACCACGAAAGTTTTCGCCAATTTTTCATTCTTCATGATCTTTGTGGCCTCTTGGCTAGTCGGAGTTTCTAGAACCAGACCCCATCTGGTCATTCTCAGCTTATCAATTCGGACCTGCTCTTTGTCGGGATCAAAGCTGCTCAGCAGTGACTTCTTAACCTGTCTCATGTCTTCAAATTTGCTCGTTTCTTTGGGCTTTATGAAGATGGTTTGGACCACTTCTTTCCTTATGCCTGCGGCTTTATTTGGTATGCCAGGAGCCGTTAGTCTCCTGGCTACACTTGCATATGACATGGTTCTGTTTTCTTTTCCTTCGCTTTTTTCTAGGGACTCTATTCTTCCTTCTAGTTTTGCGCAGCGAGTTGTCAGAGTTGCTATCATTTCCATAAGGGCGTCTAGGCTGCGGTCGGCCTGTCTGCCGCGGTCAGAGGAGAGATCCATAGCGATTTTGATGATCCCCTTATGGGCATATGCCGCTTTGGGGATGCTTTGTGTCTCGAGATCTTCTTCTTTGTTCCCGTCAATGCTTTCCTCTGAATCACTATCGCTTGTGTCAGGGAAATGTATTGCCGCTCTTTTTGGGATGATTTTATCATCGCTTTTCTCTCTTGCCCTCTTTAGCGACTGCTCCTCGAAGTCCATGCGCTCGCTCGAGGTAGAAGCCCCTACGTTCACCTTCTGTTTTATTTGCTCCTGTTGAGGAGCTTTTGCCGCTTTTTCTACTATCTTCGAGGATGCGGTCTTCATCCCCTTTGTAGGTTTTGTTGCCATATTTGATTTTACGAGTTTTGTTGTTTTGGTAGCCATATAATTGTGTTTTTTATTTCATTCATCCTCATGCGCCCCCACTATACCCCACTGGGTAAACCACTCCTCCGGGACCATGTAGTGGCCCTCTGTAGACATGACACAGGGGCGGTACTAGGTGTGGATCTTCAAGGAAAAAAGATTGCTTCTTTTCCGTTTATTGGATATAGACAACACTCCCTGCAACCGCACGGCGCTACTTCCTCCTCGTTCAGATCACCACTCGTAAAACGGGTCTGAGACTCTGGGAAAGAAGCATGCCACCGTCACAGTTCATGAGCTAACCCGACCCTTTGGTCTTTGACATCAGGTCTTTCACGTGCCACGCGTCATGTGAAAATTCCAATGCCTTTCATTCCATTAGGCTTGGAGCCGATTAGTCAGAGCGAGGCTACCCTCTGACCACCCGTCTACCTCAGGAAAGAGCCCAAAGCAGCATATTGGGTACACCTCCCTCCACCGAATTTAGGTGCTCGGTGAGGATTCCCCTCAGCACACCAGGTTCACCTAACCAAAGTTTACGGTACGCCGCACACGGCAAACGTGCGGGAGGATCTGAGTCCTCATTTTGAGTGCAACGAGTATCTTTTTGGTTTGGTATTTCTACTGTAAGCCTACCCACCACGTCAAGGATAGATACTCATAGGGCAGGTCTAAGGAACCATAACTGATTTAATGAGCCATTCGCGGTTTCTCCTTAATTCGGCATGTACTGAGACATGCATGGCTTAATCTTTGAGACAAGCATATCACTACTGGCAGGATCAACCAGGGAGCTTCGTTTGTTTTCAAATGAAACTCTTTTTGCAACACATACAAATTTAATTCTGTATGGCTGCTGTTAAACACATTCCGAAAAATGTGCAACATTTTTCCATTAATCATTAAGATGATTGTATAATACAATATAAAATTGCTTTTACTCTAGCATTCTCACATGAAAATGTATTAAAATCATATACTCATACGTTAGATTGTATAACGGCATGATTTGAAATAAAACATTTTCACTTTCGTAAAATATTACAATTTTTGCTCGGAGGCACATAGAAGTTGATGCTCAGTTAATATTAAATGTAAAACTTACATTCAACAATAGTTATTAAACGCCCGAGGCGCGTACCACATAGAGAGTCATTTAGTCTGGGACTATGAGTCGTGGCAATGCAGTCGCATACAGTTAGGGCCGCGCCTCGGATGTATGGTTTCACCCAATTGCCCGGCCGGGCAGCGCACGGCACAAAAAGATGTGGATTACGGACTTGTGCTTTTTAAATCCGGCATTGCACTACGTGTTTATTTGCAACTCCAATAATTTACAAATCGTTTATTAATCTATATACTAAGAATTTAACTAAGAAATAATTATTTTTTAACTATTTAACGAAAAAATGAAAAAAATTATGTTATCATCAAGTATATTTCATACTGATGCTACAAGTCACGGCCACAAGCTCAAGAATTGTAGCATCACGTAAGTTGTCAAAGTTAAACATATTTATATATGAAAGTAATAACAAACAGATTGCATAACTCTTAGTTTTTAGTTTTGTAAAATGCAAAATCCCACCAACTTTTCTTAATAAACAAGTATATTTCGTACTGATGCTACAAGTCACGGCCACAAGCTCAAGAATTGTAGCATCACGTAAGTTGTCAAAGTTAAACATATTTATATATGAAAGTAATAACAAACAGATTGCATAACTCATAGTTTTTAGTTTTGTAAAATGCAAAATCCCACCAACTTTTCTTAATAAACAAGTATATTTCGTACTGATGCTACAAGTCACGGCCACAAGCTCAAGAATTGTAGCATCACGTAAGTTGTCAAAGTTAAACATATTTATATATGAAAGTAATAACAAACAGATTGCATAACTCATAGTTTTTAGTTTTGTAAAATGCAAAATCCCACCAACTTTTCTTAATAAACAAGTATATTTCATACTGATGCTACGAGTCACGGCCACAAGCTCAAGAATTGTAGCATCATGTAAGTTGTCAAAGTTAAACATATTTATATATGAAAGTAATAACAAACAGATTGCATAACTCATAGTTTTTAGTTTTGTAAAATGCAAAATCCCACCAACTTTTCTTAATAAACAAGTATATTTCATACTGATGCTACAAGTCACGGCCACAAGCTCAAGAATTGTAGCATCATGTAAGTTGTCAAAGTTAAACATATTTATATATGAAAGTAATAACAAACAGATTGCATAACTCATAGTTTTTAGTTTTGTAAAATGCAAAATCCCACCAACTTTTCTTAATAAACAAGTATATTTCATACTGATGCTACAAGTCACGGCCACAAGCTCAAGAATTGTAGCATCATGTAAGTTGTCAAAGTTAAACATATTTATATATGAAAGTAATAACAAACAGATTGCATAACTCATAGTTTTTAGTTTTGTAAAATGCAAAATCCCACCAACTTTTCTTAATAAACAAGTATATTTCGTACTGATGCTACAAGTCACGGCCACAAGCTCAAGAATTGTAGCATCACGTAAGTTGTCAAAGTTAAACATATTTATATATGAAAGTAATAACAAACAGATTGCATAACTCATAGTTTTTAGTTTTGTAAAATGCAAAATCCCACCAACTTTTCTTAATAAACAAGTATATTTCATACTGATGCTACAAGTCACGGCCACAAGCTCAAGAATTGTAGCATCATGTAAGTTGTCAAAGTTAAACATATTTATATATGAAAGTAATAACAAACAGATTGCATAACTCATAGTTTTTAGTTTTGTAAAATGCAAAATCCCACCAACTTTTCTTAATAAACAAGTATATTTCATACTGATGCTACAAGTCACGGCCACAAGCTCAAGAATTGTAGCATCATGTAAGTTGTCAAAGTTAAACATATTTATATATGAAAGTAATAACAAACAGATTGCATAACTCATAGTTTTTAGTTTTGTAAAATGCAAAATCCCACCAACTTTTCTTAATAAACAAGTATATTTCGTACTGATGCTACAAGTCACGGCCACAAGCTCAAGAATTGTAGCATCACGTAAGTTGTCAAAGTTAAACATATTTATATATGAAAGTAATAACAAACAGATTGCATAACTCATAGTTTTTAGTTTTGTAAAATGCAAAATCCCACCAACTTTTCTTAATAAACAAGTATATTTCATACTGATGCTACAAGTCACGGCCACAAGCTCAAGAATTGTAGCATCATGTAAGTTGTCAAAGTTAAACATATTTATATATGAAAGTAATAACAAACAGATTGCATAACTCATAGTTTTTAGTTTTGTAAAATGCAATGATATCACTACTTCACTCGGAAAAGAATTCTATTTTGTACTGATGCTACAAGTTATGGCCATCAATCCAGCAATTGTAGCATCATATAAATTGTCAAAGTTAGACTTATTTCTATACAAAAGTCATAACAAACAGATTGCCAATACCCATAGTTTTTAGTTTTATAAAATGCAAAATAGCACTGATTTTAACAATAAATAAGTATATTTCATACTGATGCTACAAATCACAGTCACGAGCTCCAGAATTGTAGCATCATGTAAGTTGTCAATATTAGACTTATTTCTATATGAAAATAATAATAAACTGATTGCAACACTTATAATTTTTAATTTTGTAAAATGCAAAATAGCACTGATTTTCTCAATAAACAAGTATATTTCAGACTGACGCTACAAAATAACGGCCACAAGCACAAGAATTGTAGCATCATATAAATTGTCAAAGTTAGATATATTTGTATACGAATGTAACAATTCTGAGATTGAAAAACTAATACTTTTTATTATCATAATAGACAATGTTAACACTAATTTTCTCAATAAACAACTATATTTCAAACTGATGCACCAAATCACGGCCACCAGCTCAACATTTGTAGCATCATGTAAATTGTCAAAGTTAAACAAGATTATATAGGAATGTAACAGCTCTGAGATTGCAACAGTCATAGTTTTAAGTTTTAGTGTAAAATGCAATGATATCTCTATTAAACTCGAAAAAACAATTCTATTTCATACTGATGCTACAAATCATGGCCCTTAGACCAACAATTATACCATCATGCTAATTGTCAAAATTAAACATGCTTGTATATGAACGTAATAAGTAGCAAATGGCAAAACTGATATTTTCTACTATCACAAAAGGTAATGGTAACACCATTTTTCTCAATAAATAAGTAAATTTCATACAAATGCTACAAATAATCATCACTAGCCCAAGAATTGTAAGTAAGAAGAGTTCCACCAGGTTGGAAGACTGATCTTTTTTTATATTGCAAGTAACAAGAAACAGATTGGAAAAGTAATATTTTGTGAATTTGGCAAAATACAAGTGTAGTGGTGCTACGAATGATGGATCGAGGTGATGCTACAAATCATGGATCGAGATGATGCTACGAATCATGGATCGTTATATTATTCTTTTGATTCGTATTGGACCGTTGTGATGCTACAAAACATGGATCGAGGTGATGCTACAAATCATGGATCGAGATGATGCTACAAATCATGGATCGAGATGATGTTACGAATCATGGATCGTTATATTATTCTTTTGATTCGTATTGGACCGCTGTGATGCTACGAATCATGGATCGAGGTGATGCTACAAATCATGGATCGAGATGATGCTACG
>BQMI01000482.1:32500-35000 GCA_026005395.1 Asobara japonica | reverse complement strand
GTTACCACTTCTTCGATCTCTACTGGTGGAATTGGTACTCCTCTAACTACCAGCTCCGGATTCTCCATATACCACGTCTTTCTCTTGGATCTTATTTTAAACGTTTGACATTTGGATGCTGCCAGGGACATCCCAAGATTTTCCAGATATTCCTGGACAGTATCTATTTGTTTTTGCGCTTCCTGTCTTTCTGATGCCAATAACACCAAATCGTCTGCAAACGCTAATACAGCCACTCGACTGTTCCCCACCTCAGCACCTTGGGTTTCGCTCGTTAGAATATCTAACACTGGTTCCATGGCTAGATTGAAAATTAGCGGTGATAAAGGGTCCCCTTGTTTTACCCCTCTCTTTAGAGTTATATTCACTATTCCATTTGACCCTTTGATATTTGTGATGACCTTATCGTACATCTGCTGGATTATAGTTATAAGATGGCGTGGTACTCCTTTTCTTTTTAAGGCTGGGTCAATAGCGGAGTGTGGTATACTATCAAACGCCTTAGACACGTCCAGTACACTGACAATCCCTCCATTCCCCAGCTTCATTTCCTCCATAACCTGTTGTAGAATCAAGATGTTTTGTTTGCATCCATCTTCTGACGTGAATCCCTTTTGCCGCTCTGATTGCTTTATAAAGGTTCTCAGTTTCTTATCAATCAGAGCTGAATATATTCGCGCAAGCATGGAGCCGACTGTTATGGGCCTCCAATTTTTGGCATCACTTGCATCTTTCCCTGGTTTTGGTATCAGGGTTGTTCGATTGACTTTCCATGGTTGCGGGTAGACTCCTTCTATTAATAATATGTTGTAGAGGACTTCTAGGAGTTCCGCTACCCCGGCGCGTGCTAAGTGTGCTTTTTTGATTCCGTCTAATCCAGGTGCCGAGTCACTCTTCGTTGCGCTAATTCTGTTTTTGATGGCTTTTGCGCTTATCGGCTTTATAGTTTCGCACATTGAGATCAGGTTTACATGTTCATTAACAGGTATGTTAACTGTTGCGGGTCCTGCCTGTCCCCATAGATTTTTATAAACTTTCTCAATGTCTTCTTCCTTTGGTGGCTCTTGTCTCTCATCTACGAAAGAAAAATCGCCTTTGACGGTATATTCCGCTAGTTTCTTGGGGCAATTATTAAATAGTTCTTGGCAGCGAGCATATGCTCGTCTTTTTCGTTGTCTGTGGTTTTGTTGTTTACCGTCATTCTCCTGGATTCTCTTATCGTTTTTGTTCTTTCGAGTTTGTATATTTCTTTGTGTCGAGTTTTGATTGGCACCTTCCGTGTCAATGTTCACTAAAAGTGGGTTGATGTGAGAAACTATGAAGTTATTGAGAAAGGCTTCTATTTCTCCTCCGCCAACCCGCTCTTGTGTCCACTCCGTGTGGAGCTTCGCCGCACAGGCCCCGTAACGATTCTCTTCATTTATTATTTTTGATTTCACATAGTTTTCCACATACTGGGACCATTCAACGAAATCCCGTAGCTGTGAATCGTTTGAGATTTCTATTTCGCCTCTCCTCTCTAGTTCACTTAAGTCTACCTCCACCAACCCCCTATTTGGCTCGGTTTCTTCCAAGTGAATAGTTTCGTCTAGAACTGCATTTCTATTTTGTTGTTCCCCTGTCATCTGTATGTCATTTGCGCTTGTCATTTGGCTTTCTGCTTCGTCAAGCGCTTCTTGTACCGAAGGTATTTCGGGCAGTTCCGGTACTTCCAGGGTGTCATAAAATACATCGTCATCCGATCTCTCCTCATTTGTTGAGTCGTCTGAGCCTTCCTCAGTTTCAGCTATATTAGGTGTTGTCATTTGCTTTTGTTCGTTAGCTACCGATATACGATATAATTTATCGGTCACCTGGCGCCGGGATCTGATGATATTCATGCGTTCTAGGTCGACGAGGATTCTGTCGGTGGCATTTTTGTTACCTTTGTATTTGTCTTTCAGGTCTAGTAGAATGGACGTAGATTCCTCGTCCCATAATGTGTTTTTCCTACCCGGTCTGTTGCCACTTGGTTTCTTGGTTTCTTTCCTCTTTTCGTTTCTTAGGGCAGGGTGTCTATGACGTTCATGTTGCCCCAATCCCGATTTTGTTTTACAGCTAAACTCGCATTTAGTGCATTGAAACTCTCGAGGCGCTTCGACTGCCGGTGGTCCCTTGCATTTACCTTTGTGAGCATGCCATTGCTGTATGGTAGCCCATACTTTTTGGCATATGCAGACCAGCTCGATCTCATATTTTTTATGTAGCGTAGAAATGTGTGCTACCAGTTCTTGTTCTTTTAGAAATACTATATGTCGACCTGCTTCTCTGCATATGCTACATCTTGCCATTATTTGATCTGTTCCCACCTCCATACTTCTCGTAAAAGGGACTTTGACCTGAATTTTTTGCGATACATCTTCGTCACTTGCCATTTGGTCTTCAAGAATATTAATTCGGGGAATTGTGTCGGTTAATTCCGCTACGAATGCTGCCGAATCATCAGCATTCGTATCATCCG
>BQMI01000482.1:15000-25000 GCA_026005395.1 Asobara japonica | reverse complement strand
CTTTGCAGCTTTTCTCTGACACTCTAGAGCAATAGGTGCATTGCCTGTGATCGTACAGAGTGCCAGGTCCGATGTTGTCCTGTATGCTCCTGTGACTTTGAGGAGTGCCCATCTTTGTGCAGAGTTCAGCTTTTTCCTGTCTGCTTGGATCATTCTATCTTGCCAGCCTGCTGCTGCGTAGGTTGCAATCGGCACGAATAGTCCCCTGTATATGGTCCTCATGGCTCCGTACCCAATACCCCAGTCCCTCCTTGCGACTTTACCTAAATCTTCAAATAGTTTCCTGGTGCGATTGGCAATGTTCTCTACGTGTGTTTTCACATGTAGCCCTGTACCAAAGGTGACACCTAGGTATTTGTAGGTCTCTCTTCTTTTGATTCTAGTGTCCCTTATTTTTATGGTTGGGGGGTTTCTTATATGAAAGTTCCCTTTAGCCATAATCATCTCGCACTTGTGGGCAGCAAGTGTGAGTTTGTTTTTATCACACCATTCGACTATTTGATTTATTATCATTTGACCTTTATTGCTGAGTTCGTTTCTGCTGTTTCCTTTAATCAGTATGACTTGATCGTCTGCATAGGCTATGGTATCATAGCCTTGTGCTGTGGTCATTTTTAGGTTTGAGTCGAATATTAGGTTCCAGAGTGTGGGTCCAAGAATTGAGCCTTGCGGACAACCTTTCGTGAGCTTCTTTTCGACTATGTTGTCATAGTCTCTCATGATGGCTTTTCGGTTTTCTAGGTAGTTTTGTATCAGTAGGTAGAGTTTCTTTGGGCAGTTTTTGTTTCTGAGTTCCCGAAAAATGCTTGGCCACCATACATTGTCGAAGGCACCCTTGATATCGAGAAATATGGCTACCACATACTGTTCTTCAGCGTCCTCAACTATCGTTCTCAGCCTCCGTATGGCATCTTCCGTGGACCTGCCACTTCTGAAGCCGTACTGATGCTCTGATAGTTGAGGAGCTATTATTTCATTTAGTTTCTTCAGAACGAGTGCTTCTAGAATTTTGCCGAGTATGGGGAGAAGAGTTATGGGCCGGTACGATGCTGGGTTCGTCTCATCTTTATCTGGCCCTTTCTTGATCGTCACTACTCGGCCTATTTTCCAGGGGTCTGGAAAGACTGAGTGGATCAGACATGCATTGAAAAGTTTGAGTAAGCTTTTTCCTAGTATAGGCATTGCTTCTCTCACTATTTCAATCGTGATATTATCTGGCCCAGGCGCTTTGCCTTTTTTCATTTTTGATATGCACTCTCCCAGCTCTAACTCCGTGAACAACCTCATTCCTCCATTGGGGATTGAGTTGTTATGTTCACGAGTTTGTTTTTGCTCTTCTGATTCCTCCTCTCGGCAGTCATCCGGAAACAGCACGTTCATCATATTTTTCGCTGTAGATTCCCAGTCTGTAGTGAATTTTCCATCAATTTTTACATTGCTGAATACCTCTCGTTGTTTCATTTTTCCGGTTTGGAGTTTGTACGCTATCCCCCAGGGATCTTCATTACTTTGGACAGTAATGAACTTTTTCCATTCCATGTTTCTCGTATCAACTATACACTTGACGTATTCATGCCTTGCTTTCCGGTACTCTTCTTGTTTTCGAGCTCGAAATTCAGGGTTTTTGGTCATCTGATAACCTCTTCTCTTTTTGTTCACTTCCTTTTTCAGTACGTTAAGTGCAGGGTTCCACCAGGGTGCTTTCCTGACTTTTATTGATTTTTTCGGTATAGCTATATCGCAGGCTAATCGTAATGCATTATTCAAGTATTTCGCTTGTTCGATCGTTTTGGTTTGGTTGTTCAGTCCGTCATCTCCATGTGGTTTATTCTTCCAGATTTGTTCTAACTTTCTTACGAATAGGCCCCAGTCGGCTTTGCTTGTCATGTAGCCCTTCCAGTTTTCGCCTTCCGGGTTAATGACTGTAGGATTTTCGAATCCGATTTCAAAAGTGATGGCTCTATGGTCACTTGATGTCCAACCGTCATGCACTCTCCAGTTTCGGAGGTGTTTGTGCATTCGTTGGGACAGTATAGTAACATCCACATTTCCTTCGCCATTTTCATGACAGACGGTTGGGATGTCCTTTTTGTTGCCGACTATGAGGCACCATTGTGCAAGGAAGTCTTCCAGTTTTCGTCCTTTCTTATCCGTCTTCTCTGCTCCCCAGAGTGGGGAGTGAGAATTGGAATCTATTGCTATTATCGTGTCCTTGCCAGTTATTGTGTTCATTATTTTGTCGAGATGTTCGAGGAATGGGTCTATTTCTTGGCTGTATTGGAAATAGCCACTGATTATATATGTACTCTGATTTTTAAGTTTTATTTCTGCTATGGCAAAATGTTGGGAACATAAGTGTCCCAACTTTGTGACTGTGATATCTGGGTTTAGAATGACAATTGCTGTCATTGGAGCTGTTTTACCACGATGGAAAACGTTCTTTGTTCCCAAGCCAAAACCTGGAACCATCCCAATCTTAGCATATGGTTCTTGCAGGAGAAGCACGTCGTAACCCTTTGCGACAGCAGTCTGCCGCAGCTCAGAGGTTACTCTTTGCGCCCTTCTGCAGTTATGTTGCAATACTTTTAAGCCTGCTACACCGTTTACTTTTATGGGTTTATTGGCCATAATCTATCGTACTAATTAGTCTTTCTAGAGCGAGCTTGTACATAGGGCAGTTCTTGTCCTTTGTACTATGGTTGTGGGGCTTTTTGGTTTTGCAGCAGTTTACACATTTGTGTTCCTGATTCTGCGTTTTCTTTGGACAGCTTTCATGTAGATGTCCATGTTCTGCGCAGAGGGAGCAACAGGACTCTCTCTCGCAGTGTTTAGCGACATGACCAAAACCCTGGCATTTGTAGCATCGAGTGACAAGGATAAAGTCCTTAACTCTACAGGCGCTCCACTTGAGGTAGATGCGCTTTTTATTAATAAGAATATTTCTCAATCTTGCCGATACTTCGACTACCCAGTTTGTACCTTTGTCTCTTTTACCTGTTTTGAATTTCAGTTTAAACTCGCTCTCGAAATCTGGTTGATCCTTAGCAAGTTCCTTGTTTTGGCCGTACACACAGGTGTATATTTCTTGCTCTGATAGCTCATCTGGGACATCATACAAGATGATCTTTGGCAGTTTCTTTCTTGGTCTATCGACCACGAAAGTTTTCGCCAATTTTTCATTCTTCATGATCTTTGTGGCCTCTTGGCTAGTCGGAGTTTCTAGAACCAGACCCCATCTGGTCATTCTCAGCTTATCAATTCGGACCTGCTCTTTGTCGGGATCAAAGCTGCTCAGCAGTGACTTCTTAACCTGTCTCATGTCTTCACATTTGCTCGTTTCTTTGGGCTTTATGAAGATGGTTTGGACCACTTCTTTCCTTATGCCTGCGGCTTTATTTGGTATGCCAGGAGCCGTTAGTCTCCTGGCTACACTTGCATATGACATGGTTCTGTTTTCTTTTCCTTCGCTTTTTTCTAGGGACTCTATTCTTCCTTCTAGTTTTGCGCAGCGAGTTGTCAGAGTTGCTATCATTTCCATAAGGGCGTCTAGGCTGCGGTCGGCCTGTCTGCCGCGGTCAGAGGAGAGATCCATAGCGATTTTGATGATCCCCTTATGGGCATATGCCGCTTTGGGGATGCTTTGTGTCTCGAGGTCTTCTTCTTTGTTCCCGTCAATGCTTTCCTCTGAATCACTATCGCTTGTGTCAGGGAAATGTATTGCCGCTCTTTTTGGGATGATTTTATCATCGCTTTTCTCTCTTGCCCTCTTTAGCGACTGCTCCTCGAAGTCCATGCGCTCGCTCGAGGTAGAAGCCCCTACGTTCACCTTCTGTTTTATTTGCTCCTGTTGAGGAGCTTTTGCCGCTTTTTCTACTATCTTCGAGGATGCGGTCTTCATCCCCTTTGTAGGTTTTGTTGCCATATTTGATTTTACGAGTTTTGTTGTTTTGGTAGCCATATAATTGTGTTTTTTATTTCATTCATCCTCATGCGCCCCCACTATACCCCACTGGGTAAACCACTCCTCCGGGACCATGTAGTGGCCCTCTGTAGACATGACACAGGGGCGGTACTAGGTGTGGATCTTCAAGGAAAAAAAATTGCTTCTTTCCGTTTATTGGATATAGACAACACTCCCTGCAACCGCACGGCGCTACTTCCTCCTCGTTCAGATCACCACTCGTAAAACGGGTCTGAGACTCTGGGAAAGAAGCATGCCACCGTCACAGTTCATGAGCTAACCCGACCCTTTGGTCTTTGACATCAGGTCTTTCACGTGCCACGCGTCATGTGAAAATTCCAATGCCTTTCATTCCATTAGGCTTGGAGCCGATTAGTCAGAGCGAGGCTACCCTCTGACCACCCGTCTACCTCAGGAAAGAGCCCAAAGCAGCATATTGGGTACACCTCCCTCCACCGAATTTAGGTGCTCGGTGAGGATTCCCCTCAGCACACCAGGTTCACCTAACCAAAGTTTACGGTACGCCGCACACGGCAAACGTGCGGGAGGATCTGAGTCCTCATTTTGAGTGCAACGAGTATCTTTTTGGTTTGGTATTTCTACTGTAAGCCTACCCACCACGTCAAGGATAGATACTCATAGGGCAGGTCTAAGGAACCATAACTGATTTAATGAGCCATTCGCGGTTTCACCTTAATTCGGCATGTACTGAGACATGCATGGCTTAATCTTTGAGACAAGCATATCACTACTGGCAGGATCAACCAGGGAGCTTCGTTTGTTTTCAAATGAAACTCTTTTTGCAACACATACAAATTTAATTCTGTATGGCTGCTGTTAAACACATTCCGAAAAATGTGCAACATTTTTCCATTAATCATTAAGATGATTGTATAATACAATATAAAATTGCTTTTACTCTAGCATTCTCACATGAAAATGTATTAAAATCATATACTCATACGTTAGATTGTATAACGGCATGATTTGAAATAAAACATTTTCACTTTCGTAAAATATTACAATTTTTGCTCGGAGGCACATAGAAGTTGATGCTCAGTTAATATTAAATGTAAAACTTACATTCAACAATAGTTATTAAACGCCCGAGGCGCGTACCACATAGAGAGTCATTTAGTCTGGGACTATGAGTCGTGGCAATGCAGTCGCATACAGTTAGGGCCGCGCCTCGGATGTATGGTTTCACCCAATTGCCCGGCCGGGCAGCGCACGGCACAAAAAGATGTGGATTACGGACTTGTGCTTTTTAAATCCGGCATTGCACTACGTGTTTATTTGCAACTCCAATAATTTACAAATCGTTTATTAATTTATATACTAAGAATTTAACTAAGAAATAATTATTTTTTAACTATTTAACGAAAAAATGAAAAAAATTATGTTATCATCAAGTATATTTCATACTGATGCTACAAGTCACGGCCACAAGCTCAAGAATTGTAGCATCACGTAAGTTGTCAAAGTTAAACATATTTATATATGAAAGTAATAACAAACAGATTGCATAACTCTTAGTTTTTAGTTTTGTAAAATGCAAAATCCCACCAACTTTTCTTAATAAACAAGTATATTTCGTACTGATGCTACAAGTCACGGCCACAAGCTCAAGAATTGTAGCATCACGTAAGTTGTCAAAGTTAAACATATTTATATATGAAAGTAATAACAAACAGATTGCATAACTCATAGTTTTTAGTTTTGTAAAATGCAAAATCCCACCAACTTTTCTTAATAAACAAGTATATTTCGTACTGATGCTACAAGTCACGGCCACAAGCTCAAGAATTGTAGCATCACGTAAGTTGTCAAAGTTAAACATATTTATATATGAAAGTAATAACAAACAGATTGCATAACTCATAGTTTTTAGTTTTGTAAAATGCAAAATCCCACCAACTTTTCTTAATAAACAAGTATATTTCATACTGATGCTACAAGTCACGGCCACAAGCTCAAGAATTGTAGCATCATGTAAGTTGTCAAAGTTAAACATATTTATATATGAAAGTAATAACAAACAGATTGCATAACTCATAGTTTTTAGTTTTGTAAAATGCAAAATCCCACCAACTTTTCTTAATAAACAAGTATATTTCATACTGATGCTACAAGTCACGGCCACAAGCTCAAGAATTGTAGCATCATGTAAGTTGTCAAAGTTAAACATATTTATATATGAAAGTAATAACAAACAGATTGCATAACTCATAGTTTTTAGTTTTGTAAAATGCAAAATCCCACCAACTTTTCTTAATAAACAAGTATATTTCATACTGATGCTACAAGTCACGGCCACAAGCTCAAGAATTGTAGCATCATGTAAGTTGTCAAAGTTAAACATATTTATATATGAAAGTAATAACAAACAGATTGCATAACTCATAGTTTTTAGTTTTGTAAAATGCAAAATCCCACCAACTTTTCTTAATAAACAAGTATATTTCGTACTGATGCTACAAGTCACGGCCACAAGCTCAAGAATTGTAGCATCACGTAAGTTGTCAAAGTTAAACATATTTATATATGAAAGTAATAACAAACAGATTGCATAACTCATAGTTTTTAGTTTTGTAAAATGCAAAATCCCACCAACTTTTCTTAATAAACAAGTATATTTCATACTGATGCTACAAGTCACGGCCACAAGCTCAAGAATTGTAGCATCATGTAAGTTGTCAAAGTTAAACATATTTATATATGAAAGTAATAACAAACAGATTGCATAACTCATAGTTTTTAGTTTTGTAAAATGCAAAATCCCACCAACTTTTCTTAATAAACAAGTATATTTCATACTGATGCTACAAGTCACGGCCACAAGCTCAAGAATTGTAGCATCATGTAAGTTGTCAAAGTTAAACATATTTATATATGAAAGTAATAACAAACAGATTGCATAACTCATAGTTTTTAGTTTTGTAAAATGCAAAATCCCACCAACTTTTCTTAATAAACAAGTATATTTCGTACTGATGCTACAAGTCACGGCCACAAGCTCAAGAATTGTAGCATCACGTAAGTTGTCAAAGTTAAACATATTTATATATGAAAGTAATAACAAACAGATTGCATAACTCATAGTTTTTAGTTTTGTAAAATGCAAAATCCCACCAACTTTTCTTAATAAACAAGTATATTTCATACTGATGCTACAAGTCACGGCCACAAGCTCAAGAATTGTAGCATCATGTAAGTTGTCAAAGTTAAACATATTTATATATGAAAGTAATAACAAACAGATTGCATAACTCATAGTTTTTAGTTTTGTAAAATGCAATGATATCACTACTTCACTCGGAAAAGAATTCTATTTTGTACTGATGCTACAAGTTATGGCCATCAATCCAGCAATTGTAGCATCATATAAATTGTCAAAGTTAGACTTATTTCTATACAAAAGTCATAACAAACAGATTGCCAATACCCATAGTTTTTAGTTTTATAAAATGCAAAATAGCACTGATTTTAACAATAAATAAGTATATTTCATACTGATGCTACAAATCACAGTCACGAGCTCCAGAATTGTAGCATCATGTAAGTTGTCAAAATTAGACTTATTTCTATATGAAAATAATAATAAACTGATTGCAACACTTATAATTTTTAATTTTGTAAAATGCAAAATAGCACTGATTTTCTCAATAAACAAGTATATTTCAGACTGACGCTACAAAATAACGGCCACAAGCACAAGAATTGTAGCATCATATAAATTGTCAAAGTTAGATATATTTGTATACGAATGTAACAATTCTGAGATTGAAAAACTAATACTTTTTATTATCATAATAGACAATGTTAACACTAATTTTCTCAATAAACAACTATATTTCAAACTGATGCACCAAATCACGGCCACCAGCTCAACATTTGTAGCATCATGTAAATTGTCAAAGTTAAACAAGATTATATAGGAATGTAACAGCTCTGAGATTGCAACAGTCATAGTTTTAAGTTTTAGTGTAAAATGCAATGATATCTCTATTAAACTCGAAAAAACAATTCTATTTCATACTGATGCTACAAATCATGGCCCTTAGACCAACAATTATACCATCATGCTAATTGTCAAAATTAAACATGCTTGTATATGAACGTAATAAGTAGCAAATGGCAAAACTGATATTTTCTACTATCACAAAAGGTAATGGTAACACCATTTTTCTCAATAAATAAGTAAATTTCATACAAATGCTACAAATAATCATCACTAGCCCAAGAATTGTAAGTAAGAAGAGTTCCACCAGGTTGGAAGACTGATCTTTTTTTATATTGCAAGTAACAAGAAACAGATTGGAAAAGTAATATTTTGTGAATTTGGCAAAATACAAGTGTAGTGGTGCTACGAATGATGGATCGAGGTGATGCTACAAATCATGGATCGAGATGATGCTACGAATCATGGATCGTTATATTATTCTTTTGATTCGTATTGGACCGTTGTGATGCTACAAAACATGGATCGAGGTGATGCTACAAATCATGGATCGAGATGATGCTACAAATCATGGATCGAGATGATGTTACGAATCATGGATCGTTATATTATTCTTTTGATTCGTATTGGACCGCTGTGATGCTACGAATCATGGATCGAGGTGATGCTACAAATCATGGATCGAGATGATGCTACGAATCATGGATCGTTATATTATTCTTTTGATTCGTATTGGACCGCTGTGATGCTACGAATCATGGATCGAGGTGATGCTACAAATCATGGATCGAGATGATGCTACAAATCATGGATCGTTATATGATTTTTTTGATTCGTATTGGACCGTTGTGATGCTACAAATCATGGATCGAGGTGATGCTACAAATCACGGATCGAGGTGATGCTACGAATCATGGATCGATGTGATGCTACGAATCACTGGGTCAATGTTGTGCTACGAATCATAGACCGATATATTATATTTTTGATTCGTATTGGATCCATGTGATGCTACGAATCCTGGATCGAGGTGATGCTACAAATCACGGATCGAGGTGATGCTACGAATCATGGGTCGATGTGATGCTACGAATCATGGATCGATTCATTATTTTTTTTGATTCGTATTGGATAATCTTCATCTATCTGTGATTCGTAGCATCACATCGATCCGTGACTTGTAGCATCAAATCGATGTAAAATTTGCAATTTGATTTAAAAAAATATTGGCATCACCTGCCCTACCGCCGACCCCGGGGCCGGGTTGTTCGCTTACTCTCGTGCAAGCTTATCCCTCTGCCCAAACGCCGTATTAGGCACTACGAATCAAAAACAGCCCGGGATATTACTCAATTTTTCTTTCTTACTTTCTTTCTTTCTTTCTTTCTTTCTTTCTTTCTTTCTTTCGGCAAATTTTCAATGCAGAAGAAATAAAAAAAGTCCCAGAATGCGGTTGCTTTTAAGCAACTAGAGCTAATTATTGGCATCGTCCGCCTGTCCACTGGCCCATTCGCTGGGCTTTCAGCCTGCTCTCCCGCCGCCCACTTGTCCGTTTGCCCGAAGGCCGTACTAAGGAATACGAATCAAAAACAGCCAATACTGCTAATGCAATTATTCAGCAGGTGCAGCTGTTATTTTTTTCTGTTGTTGGGCCGTTTTTGAATGCACAATTTAATCAGTATAAAGTCCAAGACTATGTTTATATTCAAGCTAATAATGGAATTGCCTGCCAATCCGTCAGCAAGCCAGCCAGCCGGCCAGTCAGTCAGTCAGCCAGCCAGCCAGCCAGCCAGCCAGCCAGCCAGCCATTCTCTCTCTTGTGCGGACTTGTTCTACTGCATGACCCCACGATTCTAAGCAATACGAATCAAAAACAGCCGAGACAAGCTGAGTTATTGCTTCAGTTAATGCTTAAGTTCATAATATAGCATATAGCCCATATACACAATAACTTTGGGGGAATCTTTCAGTGAACGCCAGATGCAAAGGGCACATACATCTTGATTTTGTACTTTCAAATTAGTCACATAGTACCTTGAATTTGTTTATTAGATTATTAACTGTTATGTATTGTTTTT
>BQMI01000482.1:0-7500 GCA_026005395.1 Asobara japonica | reverse complement strand
GATATAAGCACCTTCATGACTGGCGGCGTGTTCACATCAGTGCGATGAGTACCTGCCCCGCTCATGAAGGGCGCCTATATGGACCTACATTTTTATGTGGAATCCGAACCACTTTTGTGATATTAATCACTTTCTACTCCTCTTCAATCTCTTCGACCATATCAATTTCTTGCTTCAATTCGAGTATAAGTTTTGCATACTTTTGAAAAGCTTCGAAGTTTTCTCTTTCCACGAGTGCCGACTCCTCAATTGTGTCTGAGCTCAATTCTTCAATGAGTTTCGTTCTCTCATTTTCGTATTTTTCACATACTTTAAGTACGTGCATTCCCGTTTCTGCATCACCGCAAGAGCATAGATTAGTATCTACACATTTGAAGTAATGCAGTTTGTCTTTGAACTGGCCGTGTCCAGTCAGGAATTGAGTTGTCCAGCGATTCGGTAGGATCCAAGTTTGCTCCAGCCGCCTTTCAATGTTTGGAAAGTACTTGAATGTGGTTCTGCCCTTTTCGGAGCTTTCCCACATTCTCTGCCATTCCTTGTGTATTGCGCTATCTATTTCTCTGTATGCACTTTGTTTTTCTTCTCTATTTTCAGCTTCGTTATTTTGTTTGCCCCTATATTGATATGTGCCTATGTCGAAGTTGTTCCCTTTTCTCAAGTCGTACTTTGCAGCTTTTCTCTGACACTCTAGAGCAATAGGTGCATTGCCTGTGATCGTACAGAGTGCCAGGTCCGATGTTGTCCTGTATGCTCCTGTGACTTTGAGGAGTGCCCATCTTTGTGCAGAGTTCAGCTTTTTCCTGTCTGCTTGGATCATTCTATCTTGCCAGCCTGCTGCTGCGTAGGTTGCAATCGGCACGAATAGTCCCCTGTATATGGTCCTCATGGCTCCGTACCCAATACCCCAGTCCCTCCTTGCGACTTTACCTAAATCTTCAAATAGTTTCCTGGTGCGATTGGCAATGTTCTCTACGTGTGTTTTCACATGTAGCCCTGTACCAAAGGTGACACCTAGGTATTTGTAGGTCTCTCTTCTTTTGATTCTAGTGTCCCTTATTTTTATGGTTGGGGGGTTTCTTATATGAAAGTTCCCTTTAGCCATAATCATCTCGCACTTGTGGGCAGCAAGTGTGAGTTTGTTTTTATCACACCATTCGACTATTTGATTTATTATCATTTGACCTTTATTGCTGAGTTCGTTTCTGCTGTTTCCTTTAATCAGTATGACTTGATCGTCTGCATAGGCTATGGTATCATAGCCTTGTGCTGTGGTCATTTTTAGGTTTGAGTCGAATATTAGGTTCCAGAGTGTGGGTCCAAGAATTGAGCCTTGCGGACAACCTTTCGTGAGCTTCTTTTCGACTATGTTGTCATAGTCTCTCATGATGGCTTTTCGGTTTTCTAGGTAGTTTTGTATCAGTAGGTAGAGTTTCTTTGGGCAGTTTTTGTTTCTGAGTTCCCGAAAAATGCTTGGCCACCATACATTGTCGAAGGCACCCTTGATATCGAGAAATATGGCTACCACATACTGTTCTTCAGCGTCCTCAACTATCGTTCTCAGCCTCCGTATGGCATCTTCCGTGGACCTGCCACTTCTGAAGCCGTACTGATGCTCTGATAGTTGAGGAGCTATTATTTCATTTAGTTTCTTCAGAACGAGTGCTTCTAGAATTTTGCCGAGTATGGGGAGAAGAGTTATGGGCCGGTACGATGCTGGGTTCGTCTCATCTTTATCTGGCCCTTTCTTGATCGTCACTACTCGGCCTATTTTCCAGGGGTCTGGAAAGGACTGAGTGGATCAGACATGCATTGAAAAGTTTGAGTAAGCTTTTTCCTAGTATAGGCATTGCTTCTCTCACTATTTCAATCGTGATATTATCTGGCCCAGGCGCTTTGCCTTTTTTCATTTTTGATATGCACTCTCCCAGCTCTAACTCCGTGAACAACCTCATTCCTCCATTGGGGATTGAGTTGTTATGTTCACGAGTTTGTTTTTGCTCTTCTGATTCCTCCTCTCGGCAGTCATCCGGAAACAGCACGTTCATCATATTTTTCGCTGTAGATTCCCAGTCTGTAGTGAATTTTCCATCAATTTTTACATTGCTGAATACCTCTCGTTGTTTCATTTTTCCGGTTTGGAGTTTGTACGCTATCCCCCAGGGATCTTCATTACTTTGGACAGTAATGAACTTTTTCCATTCCATGTTTCTCGTATCAACTATACACTTGACGTATTCATGCCTTGCTTTCCGGTACTCTTCTTGTTTTCGAGCTCGAAATTCAGGGTTTTTGGTCATCTGATAACCTCTTCTCTTTTTGTTCACTTCCTTTTTCAGTACGTTAAGTGCAGGGTTCCACCAGGGTGCTTTCCTGACTTTTATTGATTTTTTCGGTATAGCTATATCGCAGGCTAATCGTAATGCATTATTCAAGTATTTCGCTTGTTCGATCGTTTTGGTTTGGTTGTTCAGTCCGTCATCTCCATGTGGTTTATTCTTCCAGATTTGTTCTAACTTTCTTACGAATAGGCCCCAGTCGGCTTTGCTTGTCATGTAGCCCTTCCAGTTTTCGCCTTCCGGGTTAATGACTGTAGGATTTTCGAATCCGATTTCAAAAGTGATGGCTCTATGGTCACTTGATGTCCAACCGTCATGCACTCTCCAGTTTCGGAGGTGTTTGTGCATTCGTTGGGACAGTATAGTAACATCCACATTTCCTTCGCCATTTTCATGACAGACGGTTGGGATGTCCTTTTTGTTGCCGACTATGAGGCACCATTGTGCAAGGAAGTCTTCCAGTTTTCGTCCTTTCTTATCCGTCTTCTCTGCTCCCCAGAGTGGGGAGTGAGAATTGGAATCTATTGCTATTATCGTGTCCTTGCCAGTTATTGTGTTCATTATTTTGTCGAGATGTTCGAGGAATGGGTCTATTTCTTGGCTGTATTGGAAATAGCCACTGATTATATATGTACTCTGATTTTTAAGTTTTATTTCTGCTATGGCAAAATGTTGGGAACATAAGTGTCCCAACTTTGTGACTGTGATATCTGGGTTTAGAATGACAATTGCTGTCATTGGAGCTGTTTTTACCACGATGGAAAACGTTCTTTGTTCCCAAGCCAAAACCTGGAACCATCCCAATCTTAGCATATGGTTCTTGCAGGAGAAGCACGTCGTAACCCTTTGCGACAGCAGTCTGCCGCAGCTCAGAGGTTACTCTTTGCGCCCTTCTGCAGTTATGTTGCAATACTTTTAAGCCTGCTACACCGTTTACTTTTATGGGTTTATTGGCCATAATCTATCGTACTAATTAGTCTTTCTAGAGCGAGCTTGTACATAGGGCAGTTCTTGTCCTTTGTACTATGGTTGTGGGGCTTTTTGGTTTTGCAGCAGTTTACACATTTGTGTTCCTGATTCTGCGTTTTCTTTGGACAGCTTTCATGTAGATGTCCATGTTCTGCGCAGAGGGAGCAACAGGACTCTCTCTCGCAGTGGTTTAGCGACATGACCAAAACCCTGGCATTTGTAGCATCGAGTGACAAGGATAAAGTCCTTAACTCTACAGGCGCTCCACTTGAGGTAGATGCGCTTTTTATTAATAAGAATATTTCTCAATCTTGCCGATACTTCGACTACCCAGTTTGTACCTTTGTCTCTTTTACCTGTTTTGAATTTCAGTTTAAACTCGCTCTCGAAATCTGGTTGATCCTTAGCAAGTTCCTTGTTTTGGCCGTACACACAGGTGTATATTTCTTGCTCTGATAGCTCATCTGGGACATCATACAAGATGATCTTTGGCAGTTTCTTTCTTGGTCTATCGACCACGAAAGTTTTCGCCAATTTTTCATTCTTCATGATCTTTGTGGCCTCTTGGCTAGTCGGAGTTTCTAGAACCAGACCCCATCTGGTCATTCTCAGCTTATCAATTCGGACCTGCTCTTTGTCGGGATCAAAGCTGCTCAGCAGTGACTTCTTAAACCTGTCTCATGTCTTCACATTTGCTCGTTTCTTTGGGCTTTATGAAGATGGTTTGGACCACTTCTTTCCTTATGCCTGCGGCTTTATTTGGTATGCCAGGAGCCGTTAGTCTCCTGGCTACACTTGCATATGACATGGTTCTGTTTTCTTTTCCTTCGCTTTTTTCTAGGGACTCTATTCTTCCTTCTAGTTTTGCGCAGCGAGTTGTCAGAGTTGCTATCATTTCCATAAGGGCGTCTAGGCTGCGGTCGGCCTGTCTGCCGCGGTCAGAGGAGAGATCCATAGCGATTTTGATGATCCCCTTATGGGCATATGCCGCTTTGGGGATGCTTTGTGTCTCGAGGTCTTCTTCTTTGTTCCCGTCAATGCTTTCCTCTGAATCACTATCGCTTGTGTCAGGGAAATGTATTGCCGCTCTTTTTGGGATGATTTTATCATCGCTTTTCTCTCTTGCCCTCTTTAGCGACTGCTCCTCGAAGTCCATGCGCTCGCTCGAGGTAGAAGCCCCTACGTTCACCTTCTGTTTTATTTGCTCCTGTTGAGGAGCTTTTGCCGCTTTTTTCTACTATCTTCGAGGATGCGGTCTTCATCCCCTTTGTAGGTTTTGTTGCCATATTTGATTTTACGAGTTTTGTTGTTTTGGTAGCCATATAATTGTGTTTTTTATTTCATTCATCCTCATGCGCCCCCACTATACCCCACTGGGTAAACCACTCCTCCGGGACCATGTAGTGGCCCTCTGTAGACATGTCACAGGGGCGGTACTAGGTGTGGATCTTCAAGGAAAAAAAATTGCTTCTTTCCGTTTTATTGGATATAGACAACACTCCCTGCAACCGCACGGCGCTACTTCCTCCTCGTTCAGATCACCACTCGTAAAACGGGTCTGAGACTCTGGGAAAGAAGCATGCCACCGTCACAGTTCATGAGCTAACCCGACCCTTTGGTCTTTGACATCAGGTCTTTCACGTGCCACGCGTCATGTGAAAATTCCAATGCCTTTCATTCCATTAGGCTTGGAGCCGATTAGTCAGAGCGAGGCTACCCTCTGACCACCCGTCTACCTCAGGAAAGAGCCCAAAGCAGCATATTGGGTACACCTCCCTCCACCGAATTTAGGTGCTCGGTGAGGATTCCCCTCAGCACACCAGGTTCACCTAACCAAAGTTTACGGTACGCCGCACACGGCAAACGTGCGGGAGGATCTGAGTCCTCATTTTGAGTGCAACGAGTATCTTTTTGGTTTGGTATTTCTACTGTAAGCCTACCCACCACGTCAAGGATAGATACTCATAGGGCAGGTCTAAGGAACCATAACTGATTTAATGAGCCATTCGCGGTTTCACCTTAATTCGGCATGTACTGAGACATGCATGGCTTAATCTTTGAGACAAGCATATCACTACTGGCAGGATCAACCAGGGAGCTTCGTTTGTTTTCAAATGAAACTCTTTTTGCAACACATACAAATTTAATTCTGTATGGCTGCTGTTAAACACATTCCGAAAAATGTGCAACATTTTTCCATTAATCATTAAGATGATTGTATAATACAATATAAAATTGCTTTTACTCTAGCATTCTCACATGAAAATGTATTAAAATCATATACTCATACGTTAGATTGTATAACGGCATGATTTGAAATAAAACATTTTCACTTTCGTAAAATATTACAATTTTTGCTCGGAGGCACATAGAAGTTGATGCCTCAGTTAATATTAAATGTAAAACTTACATTCAACAATAGTTATTAAACGCCCGAGGCGCGTACCACATAGAGAGTCATTTAGTCTGGGACTATGAGTCGTGGCAATGCAGTCGCATACAGTTAGGGCCGCGCCTCGGATGTATGGTTTCACCCAATTGCCCGGCCGGGCAGCGCACGGCACAAAAAGATGTGGATTACGGACTTGTGCTTTTTAAATCCGGCATTGCACTACGTGTTTATTTGCAACTCCAATAATTTACAAATCGTTTATTAATTTATATACTAAGAATTTAACTAAGAAAATAATTATTTTTTAACTATTTAACGAAAAAATGAAAAAATTATGTTATCATCAAGTATATTTCATACTGATGCTACAAGTCACGGCCACAAGCTCAAGAATTGTAGCATCACGTAAGTTGTCAAAGTTAAACATATTTATATATGAAAGTAATAACAAACAGATTGCATAACTCTTAGTTTTTAGTTTTGTAAAATGCAAAATCCCACCAACTTTTCTTAATAAACAAGTATATTTCGTACTGATGCTACAAGTCACGGCCACAAGCTCAAGAATTGTAGCATCACGTAAGTTGTCAAAGTTAAACATATTTATATATGAAAGTAATAACAAACAGATTGCATAACTCATAGTTTTTAGTTTTGTAAAATGCAAAATCCCACCAACTTTTCTTAATAAACAAGTATATTTCGTACTGATGCTACAAGTCACGGCCACAAGCTCAAGAATTGTAGCATCACGTAAGTTGTCAAAGTTAAACATATTTATATATGAAAGTAATAACAAACAGATTGCATAACTCATAGTTTTTAGTTTTGTAAAATGCAAAATCCCACCAACTTTTCTTAATAAACAAGTATCTTTCATACTGATGCTACAAGTCACGGCCACAAGCTCAAGAATTGTAGCATCATGTAAGTTGTCAAAGTTAAAACATATTTATATATGAAAGTAATAACAAACAGATTGCATAACTCATAGTTTTTAGTTTTGTAAAATGCAAAATCCCACCAACTTTTCTTAATAAACAAGTATATTTCATACTGATGCTACAAGTCACGGCCACAAGCTCAAGAATTGTAGCATCATGTAAGTTGTCAAAGTTAAACATATTTATATATGAAAGTAATAACAAACAGATTGCATAACTCATAGTTTTTAGTTTTGTAAAATGCAAAATCCCACCAACTTTTCTTAATAAACAAGTATATTTCATACTGATGCTACAAGTCACGGCCACAAGCTCAAGAATTGTAGCATCATGTAAGTTGTCAAAGTTAAACATATTTATATATGAAAGTAATAACAAACAGATTGCATAACTCATAGTTTTTAGTTTTGTAAAATGCAAAATCCCACCAACTTTTCTTAATAAACAAGTATATTTCGTACTGATGCTACAAGTCACGGCCACAAGCTCAAGAATTGTAGCATCACGTAAGTTGTCAAAGTTAAACATATTTATATATGAAAGTAATAACAAACAGATTGCATAACTCATAGTTTTTAGTTTTGTAAAATGCAAAATCCCACCAACTTTTCTTAATAAACAAGTATATTTCATACTGATGCTACAAGTCACGGCCACAAGCTCAAGAATTGTAGCATCATGTAAGTTGTCAAAGTTAAACATATTTATATATGAAAGTAATAACAAACAGATTGCATAACTCATAGTTTTTAGTTTTGTAAAATGCAAAATCCCACCAACTTTTCTTAATAAACAAGTATATTTCATACTGATGCTACAAGTCACGGCCACAAGCTCAAGAATTGTAGCATCATGTAAG
>BQMI01000481.1:0-39063 GCA_026005395.1 Asobara japonica | reverse complement strand
AATTGCCGAATATTACCGAAGATTGCCGAAAGGTGCCGATGGGTGCCGAAGGATATTACCGAAGATTGCCGAGGAATTCCGAAGATTGCCGAAGGTTCCCGACGATTGCCGAAGGATTCCGAAGATTGCCGAAGGTTCCCGAAGATTGCCGAAGTATTCCGAAGATTGCCGAAGATTGCCGAAGATTGCCGAAGATTGCCGAAGATTGCCGAAGATTGCCGAAGATTGCCGAAGATTGCCGAAGATTGCCGAAGATTGCCGAAGATTGCCGAAGATTGCCGAAGATTGCCGAAGATTGCCGAGGGATTCCGAAGATTGCCGAAGGTTCCCGACGATTGCCGAAGGATTCCGAAAATTGCCGAATATTACCGAAGATTGCCGAAAGGTGCCGATGGGTGCCGAAGGATATTACCGAAGATTGCCGAGGGATTCCGAAGATTGCCGAAGGTTCGCGACGATTACCGAAGGATTCCGAAGATTGCCGAAGGTTCCCGAAGATTGCCGAAGAATTCTGAAGATTGCCGAAGTGTTCCGAAGATTGCCGAAAGGTGCCGAAGGATACCGAAGATTGCCGAAGGTTCCCGACGATTGCCGAAGTATTCCGAAGATTGCCGAAGATTGCCGAAGATTGCCGAGTATTACCGAAGATTGCCTAAAGGTGCCGATGGGTGCCGAAGGATATTAGCGAAGATTGCCGAGGGATTCCGAAGATTGCCGAAGGTTCCCGACGATTACCGAAGGATTCCGAAGATTGCCGAAGGTTCCCGAAGATTGCCGAAGTATTCCGAAGATTGCCGAAGATTGCCGAAGATTGCCGAATATTCCCGAAGATTGCCGAAAGGTGCCGATGGGTGCCGAAGGATATTACCGAAGATTGCCGAGGGTTTCCGAAGATTGCCGAAGGTTCCTGATGATTACCAAAGGATTCCGAAGATTGCCGAAAGGTGCCGATGAGTGCCGAAGGTTGCCGAATATTACCGAAGCTTGCCGAAGGATTCCGAAGATTGCCGAAAGGTGCCGAAGGATACCGAAGATTGCCGAAGGTTCCCGACGATTGCCGAAGGATTCCGAAGATTGCCGAATATTACCGAAGAATATTGCCGAAAGGTGCCGATGTGTGCCGATGGATACCGAAGATTGCCGAAGATTCCCGACGATCGCCGAAGCCTTCCGAAGATTGCCGAAGGTTCCCGACGATTGCCGAAGGATTCCGAAGATTGCCGAAGATTGCCGAAGAATTCTGAAGATTGCCGAAGGTTCCCGACGATTGCCGAAGTATTCCGAAGATTGCCGAAGGTTCCCGAAGATTGCCGAAGGATTCCGAAGATTGCCGAAGATTGCCGAAGATTGCCGAAGATTGCCGAAGATTGCCGAAGATTGCCGAAGATTGCCGAAGATTGCCGAAGATTGCCGAAGATTGCCGAAGATTGCCGAAGATTGCCGAGGGATTCCGAAGATTGCCGAAGGTTCCCGACGATTGCCGAAGGATTCCGAAGATTGCCGAAGGTTCCCGAAGATTGCCGAAGTATTGCGAAGATTGCTGAAGATTCCCGAAAGGTGCCGAAGATTGCCGAAGATTGGCGAAGATTGCCGAAGATTGCCGAGGGATTCCGAAGATTGCCGAAGGTTCCCGACGATTGCCGAAGGATTCCGAAAATTGCCGAATATTACCGAAGATTGCCGAAAGGTGCCGATGGGTGCCGAAGGATATTACCGAAGATTGCCGAGGAATTCCGAAGATTGCCGAAGGTTCCCGACGATTGCCGAAGGATTCCGAAGATTGCCGAAGGTTCCCGAAGATTGCCGAAGTATTCCGAAGATTGCCGAAAGGTGCCGATGGGTGCCGAAGGATATTACCGAAGATTGCCGAGGGATTCCGAAGATTGCGACGATTACCGAAGGATTCCGAAGATTGCCGAAGGTTCCCGAAGATTGCCGAAGAATTCTGAAGATTGCCGAAGTGTTCCGAAGATTGCCGAAAGGTGCCGAAGGATACCGAAGATTGCCGAAGGTTCCCGACGATTGCCGAAGGATTCCGAAGATTGCCGAAGGTTTCCGAAGATTGCCGAAGTATTCCGAAGATTGCCGAATATTACCGAAGAATATTGCCGAAAGGTGCCGATGTGTGCCGAAGGATACCGAAGATTGCCGAAGATTCCCGACGATCGCCGAAGCCTTCCGAAGATTGCCGAAGGTTCCCGACGATTGCCGAAGGATTCCGAAGATTGCCGAAGATTGCCGAAGAATTCTGAAGATTGCCGAAGGTTCCCGACGATTGCCGAAGTATTCCGAAGATTGCCGAAGGTTCCCGAAGATTGCCGAAGGATTCCGAAGATTGCCGAAGATTGCCGAAGATTGCCGAAGATTGCCGAAAGGTGCCGATGGGTGCCGAAGGATATTACCGAAGATTGCCGAGGGATTCCGAAGATTGCCGAAGGTTCCCGACGATTACCGAAGGATTCCGAAGATTGCCGAAGGTTCCCGAAGATTTCCGAAGTATTCTGAAGATTGCCGAAGATTGCCGAAGATTGCCGAAGATTGCCGAAGATTGCCGAAGATTGCCGAAGATTGACGAAGATTGCCGAAGATTGCCGAAGATTGCCGAAGATTGCCGAAGATTGCCGAAGATTGCCGAAGATTGCCGAAGATTGCCGAGGGATTCCGAAGATTGCCGAAGGTCCCCGACGATTACCGAAGGATTCCGAAGATTGCCGAAGGTTCCCGAAGATTGCCGAAGGTTCCCGAACATTGCCGAAGTATTCCGAAGATTGCCGAATATTACCGAAGAATGTTGCCGAAAGGTGCCGATGTGTGCCGAAGGATACCGAAGATTGCCGAAGATTCCCGAAGATTGCCTAAAGGTGCCGATGGGTGCCGAAGGATATTAGCGAAGATTGCCGAGGGATTTCGAAGATTGCCGAAGGTTCCCGACGATTACCGAAGGATTCCGAAGATTGCAGAAGGTTCCCGAAGATTGCCGAAGTATTCCGAAGATTGCCAAAGATTGCCGAATATTACCGAAGATTGCCGAAAGGTGCCGATGGGTGCCGAAGGATATTACCGAAGATTGCCGAGGAATTCCGAAGATTGCCGAAGGTTCCCGACGATTGCCGAAGGATTCCGAAGATTGCCGAGGGTTCCCGAAGATTGCCGAAGTATTCCGAAGATTGCCGAAGATTGCCGAAGATTGCCGAAGATTGCCGAGGATTTCCGAAGATTGCCGAAGATTGCCGAAGATTGCCGAAGATTGCCGAAGATTGCCGAAGATTGCCGAAGATTGCCGAAGATTGCCGAGGGATTCCGAAGATTGCCGAAGGTTCCCGACGATTGCCGAAGGATTCCGAAAATTGCCGAATATTACCGAAGATTGCCGAAAGGTGCCGATGGGTGCCGAAGGATATTACCGAAGATTGCCGAGGGATTCCGAAGATTGCCGAAGGTTCCCGACGATTACCGAAGGATTCCGAAGATTGCCGAAGGTTCCCGAAGATTTCCGAAGTATTCTGAAGATTGCCGAAGATTGCCGACGATTGCCGAAGATTGCCGAAGATTGCCGAAGATTGCCGAAGATTGCCGAAGATTGCCGAAGATTGCCGAAGATTGCCGAAGATTGCCGAAGATTGCCGAAGATTGCCGAAGATTGCCGAGGGATTCCGAAGATTGCCGAAGGTTCCCGACGATTACCGAAGTATTCCGAAGATTGCTGAATATTACCGAAGATTGCCGAAGTATTCCGAAGATTGCCGTAGATTGCCGAAGATTGCCGAAGATTGCCGAAGATTGCCGAAGATTGCCGAAGATTGCCGAATATTACCGAAGATTGCCGAAAGGTGCCGATGGGTGCCGAAGGATATTACCGAAGATTGCCGAGGGATTCCGAAGATTGCCGAAGGTTCCCGATGATTACCGAAGGATTCCGAAGATTGCCGAAGGTTCCCGAAGATTGCCGAAGATTGCCGAAGATTGCCGAAGATTGCCGAAGATTGCCGAAGATTGCCGAAGATTGCCGAAGATTGCCGAGGGATTCCGAAGATTGCCGAAGGTTCCCGACGATTGCCGAAGGATTCCGAAAATTGCTGAATATTACCGAAGATTGCCGAAGTATTCCGAAGATTGCCGTAGATTGCCGAAGATTGCCGAAGATTGCCGAAGATTGCCGAATATTACCGAAGATTGCCGAAAGGTGCCGATGGGTGCGTAGGATATTACCGAAGATTGCGGAGGGATTCCGAAGATTGCCGAAGGTTCGCGACGATTACCGAAGGATTCCGAAGATTGCCGAAGGTTCCCGAAGATTGCCGAAGAATTGTGAAGATTGCCGAAGTGTTCCGAAGATTGCCGAAAGGTGCCGAAGATTGCCGAAGATTGGCGAAGATTGCCGAAGATTGCCGAGGGATTCCGAAGATTGCCGAAGGTTCCCGACGATTGCCGAAGGATTCCGAAAATTGCCGAATATTACCGAAGATTGCCGAAAGGTGCCGATGGGTGCCGAAGGATATTACCGAAGATTGCCGAGGAATTCCGAAGATTGCCGAAGGTTCCCGACGATTGCCGAAGGATTCCGAAGATTGCCGAAGGTTCCCGAAGATTGCCGAAGTATTCCGAAGATTGCCGAAGATTGCCGAAGATTGCCGAAGATTGCCGAGGATTTCCGAAGATTGCCGAAGATTGCCGAAGATTGCCGAAGATTGCCGAAGATTGCCGAAGATTGCCGAAGATTGCCGAAGATTGCCGAAGATTGCCGAGGGATTCCGAAGATTGCCGAAGGTTCCCGACGATTGCCGAAGGATTCCGAAAATTGCCGAATATTACCGAAGATTGCCGAAAGGTGCCGATGGGTGCCGAAGGATATTACCGAAGATTGCCGAGGGATTCCGAAGATTGCCGAAGGTTCGCGACGATTACCGAAGGATTCCGAAGATTGCCGAAGGTTCCCGAAGATTGCCGAAGAATTCTGAAGATTGCCGAAGTGTTCCGAAGATTGCCGAAAGGTGCCGAAGGATACCGAAGATTGCCGAAGGTTCCCGACGATTGCCGAAGTATTCCGAAGATTGCCGAAGATTGCCGAAGATTGCCGAGTATTACCGAAGATTGCCTAAAGGTGCCGATGGGTGCCGAAGGATATTAGCGAAGATTGCCGAGGGATTCCGAAGATTGCCGAAGGTTCCCGACGATTACCGAAGGATTCCGAAGATTGCCGAAGGTTCCCGAAGATTGCCGAAGTATTCCGAAGATTGCCGAAGATTGCCGAAGATTGCCGAATATTCCCGAAGATTGCCGAAAGGTGCCGATGGGTGCCGAAGGATATTACCGAAGATTGCCGAGGGTTTCCGAAGATTGCCGAAGGTTCCTGATGATTACCAAAGGATTCCGAAGATTGCCGAAAGGTGCCGATGAGTGCCGAAGGTTGCCGAATATTACCGAAGCTTGCCGAAGGATTCCGAAGATTGCCGAAAGGTGCCGAAGGATACCGAAGATTGCCGAAGGTTCCCGACGATTGCCGAAGGATTCCGAAGATTGCCGAATATTACCGAAGAATATTGCCGAAAGGTGCCGATGTGTGCCGATGGATACCGAAGATTGCCGAAGATTCCCGACGATCGCCGAAGCCTTCCGAAGATTGCCGAAGGTTCCCGACGATTGCCGAAGGATTCCGAAGATTGCCGAAGATTGCCGAAGAATTCTGAAGATTGCCGAAGGTTCCCGACGATTGCCGAAGGATTCCGAAGATTGCCGAAGGTTCCCGAAGATTGCCGAAGGATTCCGAAGATTGCCGAAGATTGCCGAAGATTGCCGAAGATTGCCGAAGATTGCCGAAGATTGCCGAAGATTGCCGAAGATTGCCGAAGATTGCCGAAGATTGCCGAAGATTGCCGAAGATTGCCGAGGGATTCCGAAGATTGCCGAAGGTTCCCGACGATTGCCGAAGGATTCCGAAGATTGCCGAAGGTTCCCGAAGATTGCCGAAGTATTGCGAAGATTGCTGAAGATTGCCGAAAGGTGCCGAAGATTGCCGAAGATTGGCGAAGATTGCCGAAGATTGCCGAGGGATTCCGAAGATTGCCGAAGGTTCCCGACGATTGCCGAAGGATTCCGAAAATTGCCGAATATTACCGAAGATTGCCGAAAGGTGCCGATGGGTGCCGAAGGATATTACCGAAGATTGCCGAGGAATTCCGAAGATTGCCGAAGGTTCCCGACGATTGCCGAAGGATTCCGAAGATTGCCGAAGGTTCCCGAAGATTGCCGAAGTATTCCGAAGATTGCCGAAAGGTGCCGATGGGTGCCGAAGGATATTACCGAAGATTGCCGAGGGATTCCGAAGATTGCGACGATTACCGAAGGATTCCGAAGATTGCCGAAGGTTCCCGAAGATTGCCGAAGAATTCTGAAGATTGCCGAAGTGTTCCGAAGATTGCCGAAAGGTGCCGAAGGATACCGAAGATTGCCGAAGGTTCCCGACGATTGCCGAAGGATTCCGAAGATTGCCGAAGGTTTCCGAAGATTGCCGAAGTATTCCGAAGATTGCCGAATATTACCGAAGAATATTGCCGAAAGGTGCCGATGTGTGCCGAAGGATACCGAAGATTGCCGAAGATTCCCGACGATCGCCGAAGCCTTCCGAAGATTGCCGAAGGTTCCCGACGATTGCCGAAGGATTCCGAAGATTGCCGAAGATTGCCGAAGAATTCTGAAGATTGCCGAAGGTTCCCGACGATTGCCGAAGTATTCCGAAGATTGCCGAAGGTTCCCGAAGATTGCCGAAGGATTCCGAAGATTGCCGAAGATTGCCGAAGATTGCCGAAGATTGCCGAAGATTGCCGAAAGGTGCCGATGGGTGCCGAAGGATATTACCGAAGATTGCCGAGGGATTCCGAAGATTGCCGAAGGTTCCCGACGATTACCGAAGGATTCCGAAGATTGCCGAAGGTTCCCGAAGATTTCCGAAGTATTCTGAAGATTGCCGAAGATTGCCGAAGATTGCCGAAGATTGCCGAAGATTGCCGAAGATTGCCGAAGATTGACGAAGATTGCCGAAGATTGCCGAAGATTGCCGAAGATTGCCGAAGATTGCCGAAGATTGCCGAAGATTGCCGAGGGATTCCGAAGATTGCCGAAGGTCCCCGACGATTACCGAAGGATTCCGAAGATTGCCGAAGGTTCCCGAAGATTGCCGAAGGTTCCCGAACATTGCCGAAGTATTGCGAAGATTGCTGAAGATTGCCGAAAGGTGCCGATGGGTGCCGAAGGATGTTACCGAAAATTGCCGAGGAATTCCGAAGATTGCCGAAGGTTCCCGACGATTGCCGAAGGATTCCGAAGATTGCCGAAGGTTCCCGAAGATTGCCGAAGGATTCCGAAGATTGCCGAAGATTGCCGAAGATTGCCGAAGATTGCCGAAGATTGCCGAAGATTGCCGAAGATTGCCGAATATTACCGAAGATTGCCGAAAGGTGCCGATGGGTGCCGAAGGATATTACCGAAGATTGCCGAGGGATTCCGAAGATTGCCGAAGGTTCGCGACGATTACCGAAGGATTCCGAAGATTGCCGAAGGTTCCCGAAGATTGCCGAAGAAGTCTGAAGATTGCCGAAGGATACCGAAGATTGCCGAAGGTTCCCGACGATTGCCGAAGTATTCCGAAGATTGCCGAAGATTGCCGAAGATTGCCGAAGATTGCCGAAGATTGCCGAAGATTGCCGAAGATTGCCGAAGATTGCCGAAGATTGCCGAAGATTGCCGAGGGATTCCGAAGATTGCCGAAGGTTCCCGACGATTGCCGAAGGATTCCGAAAATTGCCGAATTCTACCGAAGATTGCCGAAAGGTGCCGATGGGTGCCGAAGGATATTACCGAAGATTGCCGAGGGATTCCGAAGATTGCCGAAGGTTCGCGACGATTACCGAAGGATTCCGAAGATTGCCGAAGGTTCCCGAAGATTGCCGAAGAATTCTGAAGATTGCCGAAGTGTTCCGAAGATTGCCGAAAGGTGCCGACGGATACCGAAGATTGCCGAAGGTTCCCGACGATTGCCGAAGTATTCCGAAGATTGCCTAAAGGTGCCGATGGGTGCCGAAGGATATTAGCGAAGATTGCCGAGGGATTCCGAAGATTGCCGAAGGTTCCCGACGATTACCGAAGGATTCCGAAGATTGCCGAAGGTTCCCGAAGATTGCCGAAGTATTCCGAAGATTGCCGAAGATTGCCGAATATTACCGAAGATTGCCGAAAGGTGCCGATGGGTGCCGAAGGATATTACCGAAGATTGCCGAGGGTTTCCGAAGATTGCCGAAGGTTCCTGATGATTACCGAAGGATTCCGAAGATTGCCGAAAGGTGCCGATGAGTGCCGAAGGTTGCCGAATATTACCGAAGCTTGCCGAAGGATTCCGAAGATTGCCGAAAGGTGCCGAAGGATACCGAAGATTGCCGAAGGTTCCCGACGATTGCCGAAGGATTCCGAAGATTGCCGAAGGTTTCCGAAGATTGCCGAAGGATTCCGAAGATTGCAGAAGGTTCCCGAAGATTGCCGAAGATTGCCGAAGATTGCCGAAGATTGCCGAATATTACCGAAGATTGCCGAAAGGTGCCGATGGGTGCCGAAGGATATTACCGAAGATTGCCGAGGGATTCCGAAGATTGCCGAAGGTTCCCGACGATTGCCGAAGTATTCCGAAGATTGCCGAAGATTGCCGAAGATTGCCGAGTATTACCGAAGATTGCCTAAAGGTGCCGATGGGTGCCGAAGGATATTACCGAAGCTTGCCGAAGGATTCCGAAGATTGCCGAAAGGTGCCGAAGGATACCGAAGATTGCCGAAGGTTCCCGACGATTGCCGAAGGATTCCGAAGATTGCCGAAGGTTCCCGATGATTACCGAAGGATTCCGAAGATTGCCGAAGGTTCCCGAAGATTGCCGAAGATTGCCGAAGATTGCCGAAGATTGCCGAAGATTGCCGAAGATTGCCGAAGATTGCCGAAGATTGCCGAAGATTGCCGAAGATTGCCGAAGATTGCCGAAGATTGCCGAAGATTGCCGAAGTTTGCCGAAGATTGCCGAGGGATTCCGAAGATTCCCGAAGGTTCCCGACGATTGCCGAAGGATTCCGAAAATTGCTGAATATTACCGAAGATTGCCGAAGTATTCCGAAGATTGCCGTAGATTGCCGAAGATTGCCGAAGATTGCCGAAGATTGCCGAATATTACCGAAGATTGCCGAAAGGTGCCGATGGGTGCCGAAGGATATTACCGAAGATTGCGGAGGGATTCCGAAGATTGCCGAAGGTTCGCGACGATTACCGAAGGATTCCGAAGATTGCCGAAGGTTCCCGAAGATTGCCGAAGAATTCTGAAGATTGCCGAAGTGTTCCGAAGATTGCCGAAAGGTGCCGAAGGATACCGAAGATTGCCGAAGGTTCCCGACGGTTGCCGAAGTATTCCGAAGATTGCCGAAGAGTGCCGAAGATTGCCGAGTATTACCGAAGATTGCCTAAAGGTGCCGATGGGTGCCGAAGGATATTAGCGAAGATTGCCGAGGGATTCCGAAGATTGCCGAAGGTTCCCGACGATTACCGAAGGATTCCGAAGATTGCCGAAGGTTCCCGAAGATTGCCGAAGTATTCCGAAGATTGCCGAAGATTGCCGAATATTACCGAAGATTGCCGAAAGGTGCCGATGGGTGCCGAAGGATATTACCGAAGATTGCCGAGGGTTTCCGAAGATTGCCGAAGGTTCCTGATGATTACCGAAGGATTCCGAAGATTGCCGAATGTTCCCGAAGATTGCCGAATGTTCCCGAAGATTGCCGAAGAATTCTGAAGATTGCCGAAGTGTTCCGAAGATTGCCGAAAGGTGCCGATGAGTGCCGAAGGTTGCCGAATATTACCGAAGCTTGCCGAAGGATTCCGAAGATTCCCGAAAGGTGCCGAAGGATACCGAAGATTGCCGAAGGTTCCCGACGATTGCCGAAGGATTCCGAAGATTGCCGAAGGTTTCCGAACATTGCCGAAGTATTCCGAAGATTGCCGAATATTACCGAAGAATGTTGCCGAAAGGTGCCGATGTGTGCCGAAGGATACCGAAGATTGCCGAAGATTCCCGAAGATTGCCTAAAGGTGCCGATGGGTGCCGAAGGATATTAGCGAAGATTGCCGAGGGATTTCGAAGATTGCCGAAGGTTCCCGACGATTACCGAAGGATTCCGAAGATTGCAGAAGGTTCCCGAAGATTGCCGAAGTATTCCGAAGATTGCCGAAGATTGCCGAATATTACCGAAGATTGCCGAAAGGTGCCGATGGGTGCCGAAGGATATTACCGAAGATTGCCGAGGGTTTCCGAAGATTGCCGAAGGTTCCTGATGATTACCGAAGGATTCCGAAGATTGCCGAATGTTCCCGAAGATTGCCGAATGTTCCCGAAGATTGCCGAAGAATTCTGAAGATTGCCGAAGTGTTCCGAAGATTGCCGAAAGGTGCCGATGAGTGCCGAAGGTTGCCGAATATTACCGAAGCTTGCCGAAGGATTCCGAAGATTCCCGAAAGGTGCCGAAGGATACCGAAGATTGCCGAAGGTTCCCGACGATTGCCGAAGGATTCCGAAGATTGCCGAAGGTTTCCGAACATTGCCGAAGTATTCCGAAGATTGCCGAATATTACCGAAGAATGTTGCCGAAAGGTGCCGATGTGTGCCGAAGGATACCGAAGATTGCCGAAGATTCCCGAAGATTGCCGAAGATTGCCGAAGATTGCCGAAGATTGCCGAAGATTGCCGAAGATTGCCGAAGATTGCCGAAGATTGCCGAAGATTGCCGAAGATTGCCGAAGATTGCCGAAGATTGCCGAAGATTGCCGAAGATTGCCGAAGATTGCCGAAGATTGCCGAAGATTGCCGAAGATTGCCGAAGATTGCCGAAGATTGCCGAAGATTGCCGAAGATTGCCGAAGATTGCCGAAGATTGCCGAAGATTGCCGAAGATTGCCGAAGATTGCCGAAGATTGCCGAAGATTGCCGAAGATTGCCGAAGATTGCCGAAGATTGCCGAAGATTGCCGAAGATTGCCGAAGATTGCCGAGGGATTCCGAAGATTGCCGAAGGTTCCCGACGATTGCCGAAGGATTCCGAAAATTGCCGAATATTACCGAAGATTGCCGAAAGGTGCCGAAGGATATTACCGAAGATTGCCGGGGAATTCCGAAGATTGCCGAAGGTTCCCGACGATTGCCGAAGGATTCCGAAGATTGCCGAAGGTTCCCGAAGATTGCCGAAGTATTCCGAAGATTGCCGAAGATTGCCGAAGATTGCCGAAGATTGCCGAAGATTGCCGAAGATTGCCGAAGATTGCCGAAGATTGCCGAAGATTGCCGAAGATTGCCGAAGATTGCCGAAGATTGCCGAAGATTGCCGAAGATTGCCGAAGATTGCCGAAGATTGCCGAAGATTGCCGAAGATTTCCGAAGATTGCCGAAGATTGCCGAAGATTGCCGAAGATTGCCGAAGATTGCCGAAGATTGCCGAAGATTGCCGAAGATTGCCGAGGGATTCCGAAGATTGCCGAAGGTTCCCGACGATTGCCGAAGGATTCCGAAAATTGCCGAATATTACCGAAGATTGCCGAGGAATTCCGAAGATTGCCGAAGGTTCCCGACGATTGCCGAAGGATTCCGAAGATTGCCGAAGGTTCCCGAAGATTGCCGAAGTATTCCGAAGATTGCCGAAGATTGCCGAAGATTGCCGAAGATTGCCGAAGATTGCCGAAGATTGCCGAAGATTGCCGAAGATTGCCGAAGATTGCCGAAGATTGCCGAAGATTGCCGAAGATTGCCGAAGATTGCCGAAGATTGCCGAGGGATTCCGAAGATTGCCGAAGGTTCCCGACGATTGCCGAAGGATTCCGAAAATTGCCGAATATTACCGAAGATTGCCGAAAGGTGCCGATGGGTGCCGAAGGATATTACCGAAGATTGCCGAGGAATTCCGAAGATTGCCGAAGGTTCCCGACGATTGCCGAAGGATTCCGAAGATTGCCGAAGGTTCCCGAAGATTGCCGAAGTATTCCGAAGATTGCCGAAGATTGCCGAAGATTGCCGAAGATTGCCGAAGATTGCCGAAGATTGCCGAAGATTGCCGAAGATTGCCGAAGATTGCCGAAGATTGCCGAGGGATTCCGAAGATTGCCGAAGGTTCCCGACGATTGCCGAAGGATTCCGAAGATTGCCGAAGATTGCCGAAGATTGCCGAAGATTGCCGAAGATTGCCGAAGATTGCCGAAGATTGCCGAAGATTGCCGAAGATTGCCGAAGATTGCCGAAGATTGCCGAAGATTGCCGAAGATTGCCGAAGATTGCCGAAGATTGCCGAAGATTGCCGAAGATCGCCGAATATTACCGAACATTGTCGATGGGTGCCGAGGGATTCCGAAGATTGCCGAAGATTGCCGAAAATTGCCGAAGTATTTCGAATATAACCGAAGATTGCCGAGGGATTCCGAAGGATCTCGAAGGATATCCCTCGGCAACCCTACGAAGGATACCGAACATTGCCGAATATAACCGAAGATTGCCGAAAGGTGCCGATGGGTGCCGAAGGATATTACCGAAGATTGCCGAGGGATTCCGAAGATTGCCGAAGGTTACCGACGATTACCGAAGGATTCCGAAGGATACCGAAGATTGCCGAGGGATTCCGAAGATTGCCGAAGGTTCCCGACGATTGCTGAAGGATTCCAAAGATTGCCGAAGGTTCCCGAAGATTGCCCAAGGATTCCGAAAATTGCCGAAGGTGCCCGACGATTGCCGAAGGATTCCGAAGATTGCCGAAGGGTGCCCAACATTGCCGACTATTACCGAAGATTGCCGAGGGATTCCGAAGGATCTCGAACGATATCCCTCGGCAATTCTATGAAGGATACCGAACATTGCCGAATATTACCGAAGATTGCCGAAAGGTGCCGAAGGATACCGAAGATTGCCGAATATTACCGAAGATTTCCGAGGGATTCCGAAGATTGCCGAAGGTTCCCGACGATTGCCGAAGGATTCCGAAGATTGCCGAAGGTTCCCGACGATTACCGAAGGATTCCGAAGATTGCCGAGGGATTCCGAAGATTGCCGAAGGTTCCCGACGATTGGTGAAGGATTCCAAAGATTGCCGAAGGTTCCCGAAGAATGCCCAAGGATTCCGAAAATTGCCGAAGGTTCCCGACGATTGCCGAAGGATTCCGAAGATTGCTGAAGGGTGCCCAACATTGCCGACTATTACCGAAGTTTGCCGAGGGATTCCGAAGGATCTCGAAGGATATCCCTCGGCAATTCTATGAAGGATACCGAACATTGCCGAATATTACCGAAGATTGCCGAAAGGTGCCGAAGGATACCGAAGATTGCCGAATATTACCGAAGATTGCCGAGGGATTCCGAAGATTGCCGAAGGTTCCCGACGATTGCCCAAGGATTCCGAAGATTGCCGAAGGTTCCCGACGATTACCGAAGGATTCCGAAGATTGCCGAGGGATTCCGAAGATTGCCGAGGGATTCCGAAGATTGCCGAAGGTTCCCGACGATTGCTGAAGGATTCCAAAGACTGCCGAAGGTTCCCGAAGATTGCCCAAGGATTCCGAAAATTGCCGAAGGTTCCCGACGATTGCCGAAGGATTCCGAAGATTGCTGAAGGGTGCCCAACATTGCCGACTATTACCGAAGATTGCCGAGGGCTTCCGAAGGATCTCGAAGGATATCCCTCGGCAATTCTATGAAGGATACCGAACATTGCCGAATATTACCGAAGATTGCCGAAAGGTGCCGAAGGATACCGAAGATTGCCGAATATTACCGAAGATTGCCGAGTGATTCCGAAGATTGCCGAAGGTTCCCGACGATTGCCGAAGGATTCCGAAGATTGCCGAAGGTTCCCGACGATTACCGAAGGATTCCGAAGATTGCCGAGGGATTCCGAAGATTGCCGAAGGTTCCCGACGATTGCCGAAGGATTCCGAAGATTGCCGAAGGTTCCCGAAGATTGCCCAAGGATTCCGAAAATTGCCGAAGGTTCCCGACGATTGCCGAAGGATTCCGAAGATTGCCGAAGGGTGCCCAACATTGCCGACTATTACCGAAAATTGCCGAGGGATTCCGAAGGATCTCGAAGCATATCCCTCGGCAATCCCATGAAGGATACCGAACATTGCCGAATATTAGCGAAGATTGCCGAAAGGTGCCGAAGGATACCGAAGATTGCCGAATATTACCGAAGATTGCCGAGGGATTCCGACGATTGCCGAAGGATTCCGAAGATTGTCGAAGGTTCCCGAAGATTGCCCAAGGATTCCGAAAATTGCCGAAGGTTCCCGACGATTGCAGAAGCATTCCGAAGATTGCCGAAGGGTGCCCAACATTGCCGACTATTACCGAAGATTGCCGAGAGATTCCGAAGGATCTCGAAGGATATCCCTCGGCAATCCCATGAAGGATACCGAACATTGCCGAATATTAGCGAAGATTGCCGAAAGGTGCCGAAGGATACCGAAGATTGCCGAATATTACCGAAGATTGCCGAGGGATTCCGACGATTGCAGAATGATTCCGAAGATTGCCGGAGGTTCCCGGAGATTGCCGAAGTATTCCGAAGATTGCCGAAGATTGCCGAAGATTGCCGGAGATTGCCGAAGATTGCCGAAGATTGCCGAAGATTGCCGAAGATTGCCGAAGATTGCCGAAGATTGCCGAAGATTGCCGAAGATCGCCGAATATTACCGAAGATTGTCGATGGGTGCCGAGGGATTCCGAAGATTGCCGAAGTATTTCGAATATAACCGAAGATTGCCGAGGGATTCCGAAGGATCTCGAAGGATATCCCTCGGCAACCCTACGAAGGATACCGAACATTCCCGAATATTACCGAAGATTGCCGAAAGGTGCCGATGGGTGCCGAAGGATATTACCGAAGATTGCCGAGGGATTCCGAAGATTGCCGAAGGTTACCGACGATTACCGAAGGATTCCGACGGATACCGAAGATGGCCGAGGGATTCCGAAGATTGCCGAAGGTTCCCGACGATTGCTGAAGGATTCCAAAGATTGCCGCAGGTACCCGAAGATTGCCCAAGGATTCCGAAAATTGCCGAAGGTTCCCGACGATTGCCGAAGGATTCCGAAGATTGCCGAAGGGTGCCCAACATTGCCGACTATTACCGAAGATTGCCGAGGGATTCCGAAGGATCTCGAAGGCAATCCGATGAAGGATACCGAACATTGCCAAATATTACCGAAGATTGCCGAAAGGTGCCGAAGGATACCGAAGATTGCCCAATATTAGCGAAGATTGCCGAAGGATTCCGGCGATTGCCGAAGATTGCCGAAGATTGCCGAAGATTGCCGAAGATTGCCGAAGATTGCCGAATATTACCGAAGATTGCCGATGGGTGCCGAGGGATTCCGAAGTCATCCGAAGATTGCCGAAGATTGCCGACGATTGCCGAAAGGTGCCGATGGGTGCCGAAGGATATTACCGAAGATTGCCGAGGGATTCCGAAGATTGCCGAAGGTTCCCGACGATTACCGAAGGATTCCGAAGGATACCGAAGATTGCCGAGGGATGCCGAAGATTGCCGAAGGTTCCCGACGATTGCCGAAGGATTCCGAAGATTGCCGAAGGGTGCCCAACATTGCCGACTATTACCGAAGATTGCCGAGGGATTCCGAAGTTTGCCGAAGATTGCCGAATATTACCGAAGATCGCCGATGGGTGCCGAGGGATTCCGAAGTATTCCGAAGATTGCCGAAGATTGCCGAATATTACCGAAGATTGCCGAAAGGTGCCGATGGGTGCCGAAGGATATTACCGAAGATTGCCGAGGGATTCCGAAGATTGCCGAAGGTTCCCGACGATTACCGAAGGATTCCGAAGGATACCGAAGATTGCCGAGGGATTCCGGATATTGCCGAAGGTTCCCGACGAATGCCGAAGGATTCCGAAGATTGCCGAAGGTTCCCGAAGATTGCCGAAGGTTCCCGACGATTGCCGAAGGATTCCGAAGATTGCCGAAGGTTCCCGAAGATTGCCGAAGTATTCCGAAGATTGCCGAAGATTGCCGAAGATTGCCGAAGATTGCCGAAGATTGCCGAAGATTGCCGAAGATTGCCGAAGATTGCCGAAGATTGCCGAAGATTGCGGAATATTACCGAAGACTGCCGAGGGATTCCGAAGTATTCCGAAGATTGCCGAAGATTGCCGAAGATTGCCGAAGATTGCCGAAGATTGCCGAAGATTGCCGAAGATTGCCGAAGATTGCCGAAGATTGCCGAATATTACCGAAGATTGCGAAGGGATTCCGAAGATTGCCGAAGGTTCCCGACGAACGCCGAAGGATTCCGAAGATTGCCGAAGGTTCCCGAAGCTTGCCGAAGTATTCCGAAGATTGCCGAAGATTGCCGAAGATTGCCGGAGATTGCCGAAGATTGCCGAAGATTGCCGAAGATTGCCGAAGATTGCCGAATATTACCGAAGATTGCCGATGGGTGCCGAGGGATTCCGAAGTATTCCGAAGATTGCCGAAGATTACCGACGATTGCCGAAAGGTGCCGATGGGCGCCGCAGGATATTACCGAAGATTGCCGAGGGATTCCGAAGATTGGCGAAGGTTCCCGACGAATACCGAAGGATTCCGAAGGATACCGAAGATTGCCGAGGGATTCCGAAGATTGCCGAAGGTTCCCGACGATTGCCGAAGGATTCCGAAGATTGCCGAAGGGTGCCCAACATTGCCGACTATTACCGAAGATTGCCGAGGGATTCCGAAGATTGCCGAAGGTTCCCGACGATTACCGAAGGATTCCGAAGGATACCGAAGATTGCCGAGGGCTTCCGAAGATTGCCGAAGGTTCCCGACGATTGCCGAAGGATTTCGAAGATTGCCGAAGGTTCCCGAAGATTGCCCAAGGATTCCGAAAATTGCCGAAGGTTCCCGACGATTGCCGAAGCATTCCGAAGATTGCCGAAGGGTGCCCAACATTGCCGACTATTACCGAAGATTGCCGAGGGATTCCGAAGGATCTCGAAGGATATCCCTCGGCAATCCCATGAAGGATACCGAACATTGCCGAATATTAGCGAAGATTGCCGAAAGGTGCCGAAGGATACCGAAGATTGCCGAATATTACCGAAGATTGCCGAGGGATTCCGACGATTGCAGAATGATTCCGAAGATAGCCGAAGGTTCCCGAAGATTGCCGAAGTATTCCGAAGATTGCCGAAGATTGCCGAAGATTGCCGGAGATTGCCGGAGATTGCCGAAGATTGCCGAAGATTGCCGAAGATTGCCGAAGATTGCCGAAGATTGCCGAAGATTGCCGAAGATTGCCGAAGATCGCCGAATATTACCGAAGATTGTCGATGGGTGCCGAGGGATTCCGAAGATTGCCGAAGATTGCCGAAGTATTTCGAATATAACCGAAGATTGCCGAGGGATTCCGAAGGATCTCGAAGGCAATCCGATGAAGGATACCGAACATTGCCAAATATTACCGAAGATTGCCGAAAGGTGCCGAAGGATACCGAAGATTGCCCAATATTAGCGAAGATTGCCGAAGGATTCCGGCGATTGCCGAAGATTGCCGAAGATTGCCGAAGATTGCCGAAGATTGCCGAAGATTGCCGAAGATTGCCGAAGATTGCCGAAGATTGCCGAATATTACCGAAGATTGCCGATGGGTGCCGAGGGATTCCGAAGTCATCCGAAGATTGCCGAAGATTGCCGACGATTACCGAAAGGTGCCGATGGGTGCCGAAGGATATTACCGAAGATTGCCGAGGGATTCCGAAGATTGCCGAAGGTTCCCGACGATTACCGAAGGATTCCGAAGGATACCGAAGATTGCCGAGGGCTTCCGAAGATTGCCGAAGGTTCCCGACGATTGCCGAAGGATTCCGAAGATTGCCGAAGGTTCCCGAAGATTGCCCAAGGATTCCGAAAATTGCCGAAGGTTCCCGACGATTGCCGAAGCATTCCGAAGATTGCCGAAGGGTGCCCAACATTGCCGACTATTACCGAAGATTGCCGAGGGATTCCGAAGGATCTCGAAGGCAATCCGATGAAGGATACCGAACATTGCCAAATATTACCGAAGATTGCCGAAAGGTGCCGAAGGATACCGAAGATTGCCCAATATTAGCGAAGATTGCCGAAGGATTCCGGCGATTGCCGAAGATTGCCGAAGATTGCCGAAGATTGCCGAAGATTGCCGAAGATTGCCGAATATTACCGAAGATTGCCGATGGGTGCCGAGGGATTCCGAAGTCATCCGAAGATTGCCGAAGATTGCCGACGATTGCCGAAAGGTGCCGATGGGTGCCGAAGGATATTACCGAAGATTGCCGAGGGATTCCGAAGATTGCCGAAGGTTCCCGACGATTACCGAAGGATTCCGAAGGATACCGAAGATTGCCGAGGGATGCCGAAGATTGCCGAAGGTTCCCGACGATTGCCGAAGGATTCCGAAGATTGCCGAAGGGTGCCCAACATTGCCGACTATTACCGAAGATTGCCGCGGGATTCCGAAGGATCTCGAAGGCAATCCGATGAAGGATACCGAACATTGCCAAATATTACCGAAGATTGCCGAAAGGTGCCGAAGGATACCGAAGATTGCCCAATATTAGCGAAGATTGCCGAAGGATTCCGGCGATTGCCGAAGATTGCCGAAGATTGCCGAAGATTGCCGAAGATTGCCGAAGATTGCCGAAGATTGCCGAAGATTGCCGAAGATTACCGAAGATTGCCGAAGATTGCCGAATATTACCGAAGATTGCCGATGGGTGCCGAGGGATTCCGAAGTCATCCGAAGATTGCCGAAGATTGCCGACGATTGCCGAAAGGTGCCGATGGGTGCCGAAGGATATTACCGAAGATTGCCGAGGGATTCCGAAGATTGCCGAAGGTTCCCGACGATTACCGAAGGATTCCGAAGGATACCGAAGATTGCCGAGGGATGCCGAAGATTGCCGAAGGATCCCGACGATTGCCGAAGGATTCCGAAGATTGCCGAAGGGTGCCCAACATTGCCGACTATTACCGAAGATTGCCGAGGGATTCCGAAGTTTGCCGAAGATTGCCGAAGATTGCCGAATATTACCGAAGATTGCCGATGAGTGCCGAGGGATTCCGAAGTATTCCGAAGATTGCCGAAGATTGCCGAATATTACCGAAGATTGCCGAAAGGTGCCGATGGGTGCCGAAGGATATTACCGAAGATTGCCGAGGGATTCCGAAGATTGCCGAAGGTTCCCGACGATTACCGAAGGATTCCGAAGGATACCGAAAATTGCCGAATATTACCGAAGATTGCCGAAGGATTCCGAAGATTGCCGAAGGATTCCGAAGATTGCCCAAGGATTCCGAAAATTACCGAAGGTTCCCGACGATTGCCGAAGGATTCCGAAGATTGCCGAAGGGTGCCCAAAATTACCGACTATTACCGAAGATTGCCGAGGGATTCCGAAGGATCTCGAAGGATATCCCTCGGCAATTCTATGAAGGATACCGAACATTGCCGAATATTACCGAAGATTGCCGAAAGGTGCCGAAGGATACCGAAGATTGCCGAATATTACCGAAGATTGCCGAGGGATTCCGAAGATTGCCGAAGGTTCCGGACGATTGCCGAAGGATTCCGAAGATTGCCGAAGGTTCCCGACGATTACCGAAGGATTCCGAAGATTGCCGAGGGATTCCGAAGATTGCCGAAGGTTCCCGACGATTGCTGAAGGATTCCGAAGATTGCCGAAGGTTCCCGCAGATTGCCCAAGGATTCCGAAAATTGCCGAAGGTTCCCGACGATTGCCGAAGCATTCCGAAGATTGCCGAAGGGTGCCCAACATTGCCGACTATTACCGAAGATTGCCGAGGGATTCCGAAGGATCTCGAAGGATATCCCTCGGCAATCCCATGAAGGATACCGAACATTGCCGAATATTAGCGAAGATTGCCGAAAGGTGCCGAAGGATACCGAAGATTGCCGAATATTACCGAAGATTGCCGAGGGATTCCGACGATTGCAGAATGATGCCGAAGATTGCCGGAGGTTCCCGGAGATTGCCGAAGTATTCCGAAGATTGCCGAAGATTGCCGAAGATTGCCGGAGATTGCCGAAGATTGCCGAAGATTGCCGAAGATCGCCGAATATTACCGAAGATTGTCGATGGGTGCCGAGGGATTCCGAAGATTGCCGAAGTATTTCGAATATAACCGAAGATTGCCGAGGGATTCCGAAGGATCTCGAAGGATATCCCTCGGCAACCCTACGAAGGATACCGAACATTGCCGAATATTACCGAAGATTGCCGAAAGGTGCCGATGGGTGCCGAAGGATATTACCGAAGATTGCCGAGGGATTCCGAAGATTGCCGAAGGTTACCGACGATTACCGAAGGATTCCGAAGGATACCGAAGATTGCCCAGGGATTCCGAAGATTGCCGAAGGTTCCCGACGATTGCTGAAGGATTCCAAAGATTGCCGAAGGTACCCGAAGATTGCCCAAGGATTCCGAAAATTGCCGAAGGTTCCCGACGATTGCTGAAGGATTCCGGAGATTGCCGAAGGGTGCCCAACATTGCCGACTATTACCGAAGATTGCCGAGGGATTCCGAAGGATCTCGAAGGCAATCCGATGAAGGATACCGAACATTGCCGAAAGGTGCCGAAGGATACCGAAGATTGCCCAATATTAGCGAAGATTGCCGAAGGATTCCGGCGATTGCCGAAGATTGCCGAAGATTGCCGAAAGGTGCCGATGGGTGCCGAAGGATATTACCGAAGATTGCTGAAGGATTCCGGCGACTGCCGAAGATTGCCGAAGATTGCCGAAGATTGCCGAAGATTTCCGAAGATTGCCGAAGATTGCCGAAGATTGCCGAATATTACCGAAGATTGCCGATGGGTGCCGAGGGATTCCGAAGTCATCCGAAGATTGCCGAAGATTGCCGACGATTGCCGAAAGGTGCCGATGGGTGCCGAAGGATATTACCGAAGATTGCCGAGGGATTCCGAAGATTGCCGAAGGTTCCCGACGATTACCGAAGGATTCCGAAGGATACCGAAGATTGCCGAGGGATGCCGAAGATTGCCGAAGGTTCCCGACGATTGCCAAAGGATTCCGAAGATTGCCGAAGGGTGCCCAACATTGCCGACTATTACCGAAGATTGCCGAGGGATTCCGAAGTTTGCCGAAGATTGCCGAAGATTGCCGAATATTACCGAAGATTGCCGATGGGTGCCGAGGGATTCCGAAGTATTCCGAAGATTGCCGAAGATTGCCGAATATTACCGAAGATTGCCGAAAGGTGCCGAAGGATATTACCGAAGATTGCCGAGGGATTCCGAAGATTGCCGAAGGTTCCCGACGATTACCGAAGGATTCCGAAGGATACCGAAGATTGCCGAGGGATTCCGAATATTGCCGAAGGTTCCCGACGATTGCCGAAGGATTCCGAAGATTGCCGAAGGTTCCCGAAGATTGCCGAAGGTTCCCGACGATTACCGAAGGATTCCGAAGATTGCCGAGGGATTCCGAAAATTGCCGAAGGTTCCCGACGATTGCCGAAGGATTCCGAAGATTGCCGGAGGTTCCCGAAGCTTGCCGAACTATTCCGAAGATTGCCGAAGATTGCCGAAGATTGCCGAAGATTGCCGAATATTACCGAAGATTGCCGATGGGTGCCGAGGGATTCCGAAGTATTCCGAAGATTGCCGAAGATTGCCGAATATTACCGAAGATTGCCGAAAGGTCCCGATGGGTGCCGAAGGATATTACCGAAGATTGCCGAGGGATTCCGAAGATTGCCGAAGGTTCCCGACGATTACCGAAGGATTCCGAAGGATACCGAAGATTGCCGAGGGATTCCGAATATTGCCGAAGGTTCCCGACGAATGCCGAAGGATTCCGAAGATTGCCGAAGGTTCCCGACGATTGCCGAAGGATTCCGAAGATTGCCGAAGATTGCCGAAGGTTCCCGAAGATTGCCCAAGGATTCCGAAAATTGCCGAAGGTTCCCGACGATTGCCGAAGGATTCCGAAGATTGCCGAAGGGTGCCCAACATTGCCGACTATTACCGAAGATTGCCGAGGGATTCCGAAGTTTGCCGAAGATTGCCGAAAATTGCCGAATATTACCGAAGATTGCCGATGGGTGCCGAGGGATTCCGACGTATTCCGAAGATTGCCGAAGATTGCCGAATATTACCGAAGATTGCCGAAAGGTGCCGATGGGTGCCGAAGGATATTACCGAAGATTGCCGAGGGATTCCGAAGACTGCCGAAGGTTCCCGACGATTACCGAAGGATTCCGAAGGATACCGAAAATTGCCGAATATTACCGAAGATTGCCGAAGGATTCCCAAGATTGCCGAAGGATTCCGACGATTGCCGAGGGATTCCGAAGATTGCCGAAGGTTCCCGACGATTACCGAAGGATTCCGAAGGATACCGAAGATTGCCGAGGGATTCCGAAGATTGCCGAAGGTTCCCGACGATTGCCGAAGGATTCCGAAGATTGCCGAAAGGTGCCCAACATTGCCGACTATTACCGAAGATTGCCGAGGGATTCCGAAGATTGCCGAAGGTTCCCGACGATTACCGAAGGATTCCGAAGGATACCGAAGATTGCCGAGGGATTCCGAAGATTGCCGAAGGCTCCCGACGATTGCCGAAGGATTCCGAAGATTGCCGAAAGGTGCCCAACATTGCCGACTATTACCGAAGATTGCCGAGGGATTCCGCAGATTGCCGAAGATTGCCGAAGATTGCCGAATATTACCGAAGATTGCCGAAAGGTGCCGAAGGATATTACCGAAGATTGCCGAGGGATTCCGAAGATTGCCGAAGGTTCCCGACGATTGCCGAAGGATTCCGAAGATTGCCGAAAGGTGCCCAACATTGCCGACTATTACCGAAGATTGCCGAGGGATTCCGCAGATTGCCGAAGATTGCCGAATATTACCGAAGATTGCCGATGGGTGCCGAGGGATTCCGAAGTATTCCGAAGAGTGCCGAAGATTGCCGAATATTACCGAAGATTGCCGAGGGATTCCGAAGATTGCCGAAGGTTCCCGACGATTGCCGAAGGATTCCGAAGATTGCCGAAGGTTCCCGACGATTACCGAAGGATTCCGAAGATTGCCGAGGGATTCCGAAGATTGCCGAAGGTTCCCGACGATTGCCGAAGGATTCCGAAGATTGCCGAAGATTGCCGAAGGTTCCCGAAGATTGCCCAAGGATTCCGAAAATTGCCGAAGGTTCCCGACGATTGCCGAAGGATTCCGAAGATTGCCGAAGGGTGCCCAACATTGCCGACTATTACCGAACTATTGCCGAGGGATTCCGAAGGATCTCGAAGGATATCCCTCGGCAATCCTATGAGGCAGACCGAACATTGCCGAATATTACCGAAGATTGCCGAAGGTTCCCGACGATTGCCGAAGGATTCCGAAGATTGCCGAAGGTTCCCGAAGATTGCCGAAGTATTCCGAAGATTGCCGAATATTACCGAAGATTGCCGAAAGGTGCCGATGAGTGCCGAAGGATATTACCGAAGATTGCCGAAGGATTCCGAAGATTGCCGAAGGTTCCCGACGATTACCGAAGGATTCCGAAGATTGCCGAAGGTTCCCGAAGATTACCGAAGAATTCTGAAGATTGCCGAAGTCTTCCGAAGATTGCCGACGATTGCCGAAGATTGCCGAATATTACCGACGATTGCCGAAAAGTGCCGATGGGTGCCGAAGGATATTACCGAAGATTGCTGCGGGATTCCGAAGATTCCCGAAGGTTCCCGACGATTACCGAAGGATTCCGAAGATTGCCGAAGATTGCCGAAATATTCCGAAGATTTCCGAAGATTGCCGAAGATTGCCGAATATTACCGAAGATTGCCGAAAGGTGCCGATGGGTGCCGAAGGATATTACCGAAGATTGCCGAGGGATTCCGAAGATTGCCGAAGGTTCCCGACGATTACCGAAGGATTCCGAAGATTGCCGAAGGTTCCCGAAGATTGCCGAAGAATTCTGAAGATTGCCGAAGTGTTCCGAAGATTGCCGAAAGGTGCCGATGAGTGCCGAAGGTTGCCGAATATTACCGAAGATTGCCGAAGGATTCCGAAGATTGCCGAAAGGTGCCGAAGGATACCGAAGATTGCCGAAGGTTCCCGACGATTGCCGAAGGATTCCGAAGATTGCCGAAGGTTCCCGAAAATTGCCGAAGTATTTCGAAGATTGCCGAATATTACTGAAGAATATTGCCGAAAGGTGCCGATGGGTGCCGAAGGATACCGAAGATTGCCGAAGGTTCCCGAAGATTGCCGAAGTCTTCCGAAGATTGCCAAAGATTGCCGAAAGGTGCCGATGGGTGCCGAAGGATATTACCGAAGATTGCCGAAGGTTCCCGACGATTGCCGAGGGATTCCGAAGATTGCCGAAGGTTCCCGAAGATTGCCGAAGTATTCCGAAGATTGCCGAGGATTGCCGAATATTACCGAAGATTGCCGAAAGGTGACGATGAATGCCGAAGGATATTACCGAAGATTGCCGAGGGATTCCGAAGATTGCCGAAGGTTCCCGACGATTACCGAAGGATTCCGAAGATTGCCGAAGGTTCCCGAAGATTGCCGAAGAATTCTGAAGATTGCCGAAGTGTTCCGAAGATTGCCGAAACGTGCCGATGAGTGCCGAAGGTTGCCGAATATTACCGAAGATTGCCGAAAGGTGCCGAAGGATACCGAAGATTGCCGAAGGTTCCCGACGATTGCCGAAGTATTCCGAAGATTGCCGAATATTACCGAAGAATATTGGCGAAAGGTGCCGATGGGTGCCGAAGGATACCGAAGATTGCCGAAGGTTCCCGACGGATACCGAAGGATTCCGAAGATTGCCGAAGGTTCCCGAAGATTGCTGAAGTATTCCGAAGATTGCCGAAGATTGCCGAAGATTGCCGAAGATTGCCGAAGATTGCCGAATATTACCGACGATTGCCGAAAGGTGCCGATGGGTGCCGAAGGATATTACCGAAGATTGCCGAGGGATTCCGAAGATTCCCGAAGGTTCCCGACGATTACCAAAGGATTCCGAAGATTGCCGAAAGTTCCCGAAGATTGCCGAAGTATTCCGAAGATTGCCGAAGATTGCCGAAGATTGCCAAAGATTGCCGAATATTACCGAAGATTGCCGATGGGTGCCGAAGGGTATTACCGAACATTGCCGAGGGATTCCGAAGATTGCCGAAGGTTCCCGACGATTACCGAAGGATTCCGAAGATTGCCGAAGGTTCCCGAAGATTGCCGAAGAATTCTGAAGATTGCCGAAGTGTTCCGAAGATTGCCGAAACGTGCCGATGAGTGCCGAAGGTTGCCGAATATTACCGAAGATTGCCGAAAGCTGCCGAAGGATACCGAAGATTGCCGAAGGTTCCCGACGATTGCCGAAGTATTCCGAAGATTGCCGAATATTACCGAAGAATATTGGCGAAAGGTGCCGATGGGTGCCGAAGGATACCGAAGATTGCCGAAGGTTCCCGAAGATTGCCGAAGAATTCTGAAGATTGCCGAAGTGTTCCGAAGATTGCCGAAAGGTGCCGATGAGTGCCGAAGGTTGCCGAATATTACCGAAGATTGCCGAAAGGTGCCGAAGGATACCGAAGATTGCCGAAGGTTCCCGACGATTGCCGAAGGATTCCGAAGATTGCCGACAGTTCCCGAAAATTGCCGAAGTATTCCGAAGATTGCCGAATATTACCGAAGAATATTGCCGAAAGGTGCCGATGGGTGCCGAAGGATACCGAAGATTGCCGAAGGTTCCCGAAGATTGCCGAAGATTGCCGAAAGGTGCCGATGGGTGCCGAAGGATATTACCGAAGTTTGCCGAAGGTTCCCGACGATTGCCGAGGGATTCCGAAGATTGCCGAAGGTTCCCGACGATTACCGAAGTATTCCGAAGATTGCCGAAGATTGCCGAAGATTGCCGAAGATTGCCGAAGATTGCCGAAGATTGCCGAAGATTGCCGAAGATTGCCGAAGATTGCCGAAGATTGCCGAAGATTGCCGAAGATTGCCGAAGATTGCCGAAGATTGCCGAAGATTGCCGAAGATTGCCGAAGATTGCCGAGTATTACCGAAGATTGCCTAAAGGTGCCGATGGGTGCCGAAGGATATTACCGAAGATTGCCGAGGGATTCCGAAGATTGCCGAAGGTTCCCGACGATTACCGAAGGATTCCGAAGATTGCCGAAAATTGCCGAAGATTGGCGAAGATTGCCGAGTATTACCGAAGATTGCCGAAAGGTGCCGATGGGTGCCAAAGGATATTAGCGAAGATTGCCGAGGGATTCCGAAGATTGCCGAAGGTTCCCGACGATTACCGAAGGATTCCGAAGATTGCCGAAGGTTCCCGAAGATTGCCGAAAGGTGCCGATGGGTGCCGAAGGATGTTACCGAAGATTGCCGAGGAATTCCGAAGATTGCCGAAGGTTCCCGACGATTCCGAAGATTGCCGAAGGTTCCCGACGATTTCCGAAGGATTCCGAAGATTGCCGACGGGTGCCCAACATTGCCGAATATTACCGAAGATTGCCGAGGGATTCCGAAGGATCTCGAAGGATATCCCTCGGCAATCCTATGAAGCATACCGAACATTGCCGAATATTACCGAAGATTGCCGAGGGATTCCGAAGATTGCCGAAGGTTCCCGACGATTGCCGAAGGATTCCGAAGATTGCCGAAGGTTCCCGAAGATTGCCGAAGTATTCCGAAGATTGCCGAATATTACCGAAGATTGCCGAAAGGTGCCGATGAGTGCCGAAGGATATTACCGAAGATTGCCGAAGGATTCCGAAGATTGCCGAAGGTTCCCGACGATTACCGAAGGATTCCGAAGATTGCCGAAGGTTCCCGAAGATTGCCGAAGAATTCTGAAGATTGCCGAAGTCTTCCGAAGATTGCCGACGATTGCCGAAGATTGCCGAATATTACCGACGATTGCCGAAAAGTGCCGATGGGTGCCGAAGGATATGACCGAAGATGGCCGAGGGATTCCGAAGATTCCCGAAGGTTCCCGACGATTACCGAAGGATTCCGAAGATTGCCGAAGGTTCCCGAAGATTGCCGAAGTATTCCGAAGATTGCCGAATATTACCGAAGATTGCCGAAAGGTGCCGATGAGTGCCGAAGGTTGCCGAATATTACCGAAGATTGCCGAAGGATTCCGAAGATTGCCGAAGGTTCCCGACGGATACCGAAAGATTCCGAAGATTGCCGAAGGTTCCCGACGATTACCGAAGGATTCCGAAGATTGCCGAAGGTTCCCGAAGATTGCCGAAGAATTCTGAAGATTGCCGAAGTGTTCCGAAGATTGCCGAAGATTGCCGAAAGCGGCTGATGGGTGCCGAAGGATATTACCGAAGATTGCCGAAGGTTCCCGACGATTGCCGAGGGATTCCGAAGACTGCCGAAGGTTCCCGACGATTACCGAAGTATTCCGAAGATTGCCGAAGATTGCCGAAGATTGCCGAAGATTGCCGAAGATTGCCGAAGATTGCCGAAGATTGCCGAAGATTGCCGAGTATTACCGAGTATTACCGAAGATTGCCTAAAGGTGCCGATGGGTGCCGAAGGCTATTACCGAAGATTGCCGAGGGATTCCGAAGATTGCCGAAGGTTCCCGAAGATTGCTGAAGTATTCCGAAGATTGCCGAAGATTGCCGAAGATTGCCGAAGATTGCCGAAGATTGCCGAAGATTGCCGAAGATTGCCGAAGATTGCCGAAGGTTCCCGACGGATACCGAAGGATTCCGAAGATTGCCGAAGGTTCCCGAAGATTGCTGAAGTATTCCGAAGATTGCCGAAGATTGCCGAAGATTGCCGAAGATTGCCGAAGATTGCCGAATATTACCGAAGATTGCCGATGGGTGCCGAAGGGTATTACCGAAGATTGCCGAAGGTTACCGACGATTGCCGAGGGATTCCGAAGATTGCCGAAGGTTCCCGACGATTACCGAAACGTGCCGATGAGTGCCGAAGGTTGCCGAATATTACCGAAGATTGCCGAAAGCTGCCGAAGGATACCGAAGATTGCCGAATGTTCCCGACGGATACCGAAGGATTCCGAAGATTGCCGAAGGTTCCCGAAGATTGCTGAAGTATTCCGAAGATTGCCGAAGATTGCCGAAGATTGCCGAAGATTGCCGAAGATTGCCGAAGATTGCCGAATATTACCGACGATTGCCGAAAGGTGCCGATGGGTGCCGAAGGATATTACCGAAGATTGACGAGGGATTCCGAAGATTCCCGAAGGTTCCCGACGATTACCAAAGGATTCCGAAGATTGCCGAAAGTTCCCGAAGATTGCCGAAGTATTCCGAAGATTGCCGAAGATTGCCGAAGATTGCCAAAGATTGCCGAATATTACCGAAGATTGCCGATGGGTGCCGAAGGGTATTACCGAAGATTGCCGAGGGATTCCGAAGATTGCCGAAGGTTCCCGACGATTACCGAAGGATTCCGAAGATTGCCGAAGGTTCCCGAAGATTGCCGAAGAATTCTGAAGATTGCCGAAGTGTTCCGAAGATTGCCGAAACGTGCCGATGAGTGCCGAAGATTGCCGAAGATTGCCGAAGATTGCCGAAGATTGCCGAAGATTGCCGAAGATTGCCGAAGATTGCCGAAGATTGCCGAATATTACCGACGATTGCCGAAAGGTGCCGATGGGTGCCGAAGGATATTACCGAAGATTGCCGAGGGATTCCGAAGATTGCCGAAGGTTCCCGACGGATACCGAAGGATTCCGAAGATTGCCGAAGGTTCCCGAAGATTGCTGAAGTATTCCGAAGATTGCCGAAGATTGCCGAAGATTGCCGAAGATTGCCGAAGATTGCCGAAGATTGCCGAATATTACCGACGATTGCCGAAAGGTGCCGATGGGTGCCGAAGGATATTACCGAAGATTGCCGAGGGATTCCGAAGATTGCCGAAGGTTCCCGACGATTACCGAAGTATTCCGAAGATTGCCGAAGATTGCCGAAGATTGCCGAAGATTGCCGAAGATTGCCGAATATTACCGAAGATTGCCTAAAGGTGCCGATGGGTGCCGAAGGATATTACCGAAGATTGCCGAGGGATTCCGAAGATTCCCGAAGGTTCCCGACGATTACCAAAGGATTCCGAAGATTGCCGAAGGTTAGCGAAGATTGCCGAAGTATTCCGGCGATTGCCGAAGATTGCCGAAGATTGCCAAAGATCGCCGAATATTACCGAAGATTGCCGAAAGGTGCCGATGGGTGCCGAAGGATATTACCGAAGACTGCCGAGGGATTCCGATGATTGCCGAAGGTTCCCGACGATTACCGAAGGATTCCGAAGATTGCCGAAGGTTCCCGAAGATTGCCGAAGTATTCCGAAGATTGCCGAAGGTTCCCGACGATTGCCGAGGGATTCCGAAGATTGCCGAAGGTTCCCAACGATTACCGAAGTATTCCGAAGATTGCCGAAGATTGCCGAAGATTGCCGAAGATTGCCGAAGATTTCCGAACATTGCCGAACATTGCCGAAGATTGCCGAGTATTACCGAAGATTGCCTAAAGGTGCCGATGGGTGCCGAAGGATATTACCGAAGATTGCCGAGGGATTCCGAAGATTGCCGAAGGTTCCCGACGATTACCGAAGGATTCCGAAGATTGCCGAAGGTTCCCGAAGATTGCTGAAGTATTCCGAAGATTGCCGAATATTACTGAAGAATATTGCCGAAAGGTGCCGATGGGTGCCGAAGGATACCGAAGATTGCCGAAGGTTCCCGAAGATTGCCGAAGTCTTCCGAAGATTGCCGAAGATTGCCGAAAGGTGCCGATGGGTGCCGAAGGATATTACCGAAGATTGCCGAAGGTTCCCGACGATTGCCGAGGAATTCCGAAGATTGCCGAAGGTTCCCGACGATTGCCGAAGGATTCCGAAGATTGCCGAAGGGTGCCCAACATTGCCGAATATTACCGAAGATTGCCGAGGGATTCCGAAGGATCTCGAAGGATATCCCTCGGCAATCCTATGAGGCATACCGAACATTGCCGAATATTACCGAAGATTGCCGAGGGATTCCGAAGATTGCCGAAGGTTCCCGACGATTGCCGAAGGATTCCGAAGATTGCCGAAGGTTCCCGAAGATTGCCGAAGTATTCCGAAGATTGCCGAATATTACCGAAGATTGCCGAAAGGTGCCGATGAGTGCCGAAGGATATTACCGAAGATTGCCGAAGGATTCCGAAGATTGCCGAAGGTTCCCGACGATTACCGAAGGATTCCGAAGATTGCCGAAGGTTCCCGAAGATTACCGAAGAATTCTGAAGATTGCCGAAGTCTTCCGAAGATTGCCGACGATTGCCGAAGATTGCCGAATATTACCGACGATTGCCGAAAAGTGCCGATGGGTGCCGAAGGATATTACCGAAGATTGCTGCGGGATTCCGAAGATTCCCGAAGGTTCCCGACGATTACCGAAGGATTCCGAAGATTGCCGAAGATTGCCGAAATATTCCGAAGATTTCCGAAGATTGCCGAAGATTGCCGAATATTACCGAAGATTGCCGAAAGGTGCCGATGGGTGCCGAAGGATATTACCGAAGATTGCCGAGTGATTCCGAAGATTGCCGAAGGTTCCCGACGATTACCGAAGGATTCCGAAGATTGCCGAAGGTTCCCGAAGATTGCCGAAGAATTCTGAAGATTGCCGAAGTGTTCCGAAGATTGCCGAAAGGTGCCGATGAGTGCCGAAGGTTGCCGAATATTACCGAAGATTGCCGAAGGATTCCGAAGATTGCCGAAAGGTGCCGAAGGATACCGAAGATTGCCGAAGGTTCCCGACGATTGCCGAAGGATTCCGAAGATTGCCGAAGGTTCCCGAAAATTGCCGAAGTATTTCGAAGATTGCCGAATATTACTGAAGAATATTGCCGAAAGGTGCCGATGGGTGCCGAAGGATATTACCGAAGATTGCCGAAGGTTCCCGACGATTGCCGAGGGATTCCGAAGATTGCCGAAGGTTCCCGAAGATTGCCGAAGTATTCCGAAGATTGCCGAGGATTGCCGAATATTACCGAAGATTGCCGAAAGGTGACGATGAATGCCGAAGGATATTACCGAAGATTGCCGAGGGATTCCGAAGATTGCCGAAGGTTCCCGACGATTACCGAAGGATTCCGAAGATTGCCGAAGGTTCCCGAAGATTGCCGAAGAATTCCGAAGATTGCCGAAGTGTTCCGAAGATTGCCGAAACGTGCCGATGAGTGCCGAAGGTTGCCGAATATTACCGAAGATTGCCGAAAGGTGCCGAAGGATACCGAAGATTGCCGAAGGTTCCCGACGATTGCCGAAGTATTCCGAAGATTGCCGAATATTACCGAAGAATATTGGCGAAAGGTGCCGATGGGTGCCGAAGGATACCGAAGATTGCCGAAGGTTCCCGACGGATACCGAAGGATTCCGAAGATTGCCGAAGGTTCCCGAAGATTGCTGAAGTATTCCGAAGATTGCCGAAGATTGCCGAAGATTGCCGAAGATTGCCGAATATTACCGACGATTGCCGAAAGGTGCCGATGGGTGCCGAAGGATATTACCGAAGATTACCGAGGGATTCCGAAGATTCCCGAAGGTTCCCGACGATTACCAAAGGATTCCGAAGATTGCCGAAAGTTCCCGAAGATTGCCGAAGTATTCCGAAGATTGCCGAAGATTGCCGAAGATTGCCAAAGATTGCCGAATATTACCGAAGATTGCCGATGGGTGCCGAAGGGTATTACCGAACATTGCCGAGGGATTCCGAAGATTGCCGAAGGTTCCCGACGATTACCGAAGGATTCCGAAGATTGCCGAAGGTTCCCGAACATTGCCGAAGAATTCTGAAGATTGCCGAAGTGTTCCGAAGATTGCCGAAACGTGCCGATGAGTGCCGAAGGTTGCCGAATATTACCGAAGATTGCCGAAAGCTGCCGAAGGATACCGAAGATTGCCGAAGGTTCCCGACGATTGCCGAAGTATTCCGAAGATTGCCGAATATTACCGAAGAATATTGGCGAAAGGTGCCGATGGGTGCCGAAGGATACCGAAGATTGCCGAAGGTTCCCGAAGATTGCCGAAGAATTCTGAAGATTGCCGAAGTGTTCCGAAGATTGCCGAAAGGTGCCGATGAGTGCCGAAGGTTGCCGAATATTACCGAAGATTGCCGAAAGGTGCCGAAGGATACCGAAGATTGCCGAAGGTTCCCGACGATTGCCGAAGGATTCCGAAGATTGCCGACAGTTCCCGAAAATTGCCGAAGTATTCCGAAGATTGCCGAATATTACCGAAGAATATTGCCGAAAGGTGCCGATGGGTGCCGAAGGATACCGAAGATTGCCGAAGGTTCCCGAAGATTGCCGAAGATTGCCGAAAGGTGCCGATGGGTGCCGAAGGATATTACCGAAGTTTGCCGAAGGTTCCCGACGATTGCCGAGGGATTCCGAAGATTGCCGAAGGTTCCCGACGATTACCGAAGTATTCCGAAGATTGCCGAAGATTGCCGAAGATTGCCGAAGATTGCCGAAGATTGCCGAAGATTGCCGAAGATTGCCGAAGATTGCCGAAGATTGCCGAAGATTGCCGAAGATTGCCGAAGATTGCCGAAGATTGCCGAAGATTGCCGAAGATTGCCGAGTATTACCGAAGATTGCCTAAAGGTGCCGATGGGTGCCGAAGGATATTACCGAAGATTGCCGAGGGATTCCGAAGATTGCCGAAGGTTCCCGACGATTACCGAAGGATTCCGAAGATTGCCGAAAATTGCCGAAGATTGGCGAAGATTGCCGAGTATTACCGAAGATTGCCGAAAGGTGCCGATGGGTGCCAAAGGATATTAGCGAAGATTGCCGAGGGATTCCGAAGATTGCCGAAGGTTCCCGACGATTACCGAAGGATTCCGAAGATTGCCGAAGGTTCCCGAAGATTGCCGAAGATTGCCGAAAGGTGCCGATGGGTGCCGAAGGATGTTACCGAAGATTGCCGAGGAATTCCGAAGATTGCCGAAGGTTCCCGACGATTCCGAAGATTGCCGAAGGCTCCCGACGATTTCCGAAGGATTCCGAAGATTGCCGACGGGTGCCCAACATTGCCGAATATTACCGAAGATTGCCGAGGGATTCCGAAGGATCTCGAAGGATATCCCTCGGCAATCCTATGAAGCATACCGAACATTGCCGAATATTACCGAAGATTGCCGAGGGATTCCGAAGATTGCCGAAGGTTCCCGACGATTGCCGAAGGATTCCGAAGATTGCCGAAGGTTCCCGAAGATTGCCGAAGTATTCCGAAGATTGCCGAATATTACCGAAGATTGCCGAAAGGTGCCGATGAGTGCCGAAGGATATTACCGAAGATTGCCGAAGGATTCCGAAGATTGCCGAAGGTTCCCGACGATTACCGAAGGATTCCGAAGATTGCCGAAGGTTCCCGAAGATTGCCGAAGAATTCTGAAGATTGCCGAAGTCTTCCGAAGATTGCCGACGATTGCCGAAGATTGCCGAATATTACCGACGATTGCCGAAAAGTGCCGATGGGTGCCGAAGGATATGACCGAAGATGGCCGAGGGATTCCGAAGATTCCCGAAGGTTCCCGACGATTACCGAAGGATTCCGAAGATTGCCGAAGGTTCCCGAAGATTGCCGAAGTATTCCGAAGATTGCCGAATATTACCGAAGATTGCCGAAAGGTGCCGATGAGTGCCGAAGGTTGCCGAATATTACCGAAGATTGCCGAAGGATTCCGAAGATTGCCGAAGGTTCCCGACGGATACCGAAAGATTCCGAAGATTGCCGAAGGTTCCCGACGATTACCGAAGGATTCCGAAGATTGCCGAAGGTTCCCGAAGATTGCCGAAGAATTCTGAAGATTGCCGAAGTGTTCCGAAGATTGCCGAAGATTGCCGAAAGCGGCTGATGGGTGCCGAAGGATATTACCGAAGATTGCCGAAGGTTCCCGACGATTGCCGAGGGATTCCGAAGACTGCCGAAGGTTCCCGACGATTACCGAAGTATTCCGAAGATTGCCGAAGATTGCCGAAGATTGCCGAAGATTGCCGAAGATTGCCGAAGATTGCCGAAGATTGCCGAAGATTGCCGAAGATTGCCGAAGATTGCCGAGTATTACCGAGTATTACCGAAGATTGCCTAAAGGTGCCGATGGGTGCCGAAGGCTATTACCGAAGATTGCCGAGGGATTCCGAAGATTGCCGAAGGTTCCCGACGGATACCGAAAGATTCCGAAGATTGCCGAAGGTTCCCGAAGATTGCTGAAGTATTCCGAAGATTGCCGAAGATTGCCGAAGATTGCCGAAGATTGCCGAAGATTGCCGAAGATTGCCGAAGATTGCCGAAGATTGCCGAATATTACCGACGATTGCCGAAAGGTGCCGATGGGTGCCGAAGGATATTACCGAAGATTGCCGAGGGATTCCGAAGATTGCCGAAGGTTCCCGACGGATACCGAAGGATTCCGAAGATTGCCGAAGGTTCCCGAAGATTGCTGAAGTATTCCGAAGATTGCCGAAGATTGCCGAAGATTGCCGAAGATTGCCGAAGATTGCCGAATATTACCGAAGATTGCCGATGGGTGCCGAAGGGTATTACCGAAGATTGCCGAAGGTTACCGACGATTGCCGAGGGATTCCGAAGATTGCCGAAGGTTCCCGACGATTACCGAAACGTGCCGATGAGTGCCGAAGGTTGCCGAATATTACCGAAGATTGCCGAAAGCTGCCGAAGGATACCGAAGATTGCCGAATGTTCCCGACGGATACCGAAGGATTCCGAAGATTGCCGAAGGTTCCCGAAGATTGCTGAAGTATTCCGAAGATTGCCGAAGATTGCCGAAGATTGCCGAAGATTGCCGAAGATTGCCGAATATTACCGACGATTGCCGAAAGGTGCCGATGGGTGCCGAAGGATATTACCGAAGATTGCCGAGGGATTCCGAAGATTCCCGAAGGTTCCCGACGATTACCAAAGGATTCCGAAGATTGCCGAAAGTTCCCGAAGATTGCCGAAGTATTCCGAAGATTGCCGAAGATTGCCGAAGATTGCCGAAGATTGCCAAAGATTGCCGAATATTACCGAAGATTGCCGATGGGTGCCGAAGGGTATTACCGAAGATTGCCGAGGGATTCCGAAGATTGCCGAAGGTTCCCGACGATTACCGAAGGATTCCGAAGATTGCCGAAGGTTCCCGAAGATTGCCGAAGAATTCTGAAGATTGCCGAAGTGTTCCGAAGATTGCCGAAACGTGCCGATGAGTGCCGAAGATTGCCGAAGATTGCCGAAGATTGCCGAAGATTGCCGAAGATTGCCGAAGATTGCCGAAGATTGCCGAAGATTGCCGAAGATTGCCGAATATTACCGACGATTGCCGAAAGGTGCCGATGGGTGCCGAAGGATATTACCGAAGATTGCCGAGGGATTCCGAAGATTGCCGAAGGTTCCCGACGGATACCGAAGGATTCCGAAGATTGCCGAAGGTTCCCGAAGATTGCTGAAGTATTCCGAAGATTGCCGAAGATTGCCGAAGATTGCCGAAGATTGCCGAAGATTGCCGAATATTACCGACGATTGCCGAAAGGTGCCGATGGGTGCCGAAGGATATTACCGAAGATTGCCGAGGGATTCCGAAGATTGCCGAAGGTTCCCGACGATTACCGAAGTATTCCGAAGATTGCCGAAGATTGCCGAAGATTGCCGAAGATTGCCGAAGATTGCCGAATATTACCGAAGATTGCCTAAAGGTGCCGATGGGTGCCGAAGGATATTACCGAAGATTGCCGAGGGATTCCGAAGATTGCCGAAGGTTCCCGACGATTACCGAAGGATTCCGAAGATTGCCGAAGGTTCCCGAAGATTGCTGAAGTATTCCGAAGATTGCCGAAGATTGCCGAAGATTGCCGAAGATTGCCGAATATTACCGACGATTGCCGAAAGGTGCCGATGGGTGCCGAAGGATATTACCGAAGATTGCCGAGGGATTCCGAAGATTCCCGAAGGTTCCCGACGATTACCAAAGGATTCCGAAGATTGCCGAAGGTTAGCGAAGATTGCCGAAGTATTCCGGCGATTGCCGAAGATTGCCGAAGATTGCCAAAGATCGCCGAATATTACCGAAGATTGCCGAAAGGTGCCGATGGGTGCCGAAGGATATTACCGAAGACTGCCGAGGGATTCCGATGATTGCCGAAGGTTCCCGACGATTACCGAAGGATTCCGAAGATTGCCGAAGGTTCCCGAAGATTGCCGAAGTATTCCGAAGATTGCCGAAGGTTCCCGACGATTGCCGAGGGATTCCGAAGATTGCCGAAGGTTCCCAACGATTACCGAAGTATTCCGAAGATTGCCGAAGATTGCCGAAGATTGCCGAAGATTGCCGAAGATTTCCGAACATTGCCGAACATTGCCGAAGATTGCCGAGTATTACCGAAGATTGCCTAAAGGTGCCGATGGGTGCCGAAGGATATTACCGAAGATTGCCGAGGGATTCCGAAGATTGCCGAAGGTTCCCGACGATTACCGAAGGATTCCGAAGATTGCCGAAGGTTCCCGAAGATTGCTGAAGTATTCCGAAGATTGCCGAATATTACTGAAGAATATTGCCGAAAGGTGCCGATGGGTGCCGAAGGATACCGAAGATTGCCGAAGGTTCCCGAAGATTGCCGAAGTCTTCCGAAGATTGCCGAAGATTGCCGAAAGGTGCCGATGGGTGCCGAAGGATATTACCGAAGATTGCCGAAGGTTCCCGACGATTGCCGAGGAATTCCGAAGATTGCCGAAGGTTCCCGACGATTGCCGAAGGATTCCGAAGATTGCCGAAGGGTGCCCAACATTGCCGAATATTACCGAAGATTGCCGAGGGATTCCGAAGGATCTCGAAGGATATCCCTCGGCAATCCTATGAGGCATACCGAACATTGCCGAATATTACCGAAGATTGCCGAGGGATTCCGAAGATTGCCGAAGGTTCCCGACGATTGCCGAAGGATTCCGAAGATTGCCGAAGGTTCCCGAAGATTGCCGAAGTATTCCGAAGATTGCCGAATATTACCGAAGATTGCCGAAAGGTGCCGATGAGTGCCGAAGGATATTACCGAAGATTGCCGAAGGATTCCGAAGATTGCCGAAGGTTCCCGACGATTACCGAAGGATTCCGAAGATTGCCGAAGGTTCCCGAAGATTACCGAAGAATTCTGAAGATTGCCGAAGTCTTCCGAAGATTGCCGACGATTGCCGAAGATTGCCGAATATTACCGACGATTGCCGAAAAGTGCCGATGGGTGCCGAAGGATATTACCGAAGATTGCTGCGGGATTCCGAAGATTCCCGAAGGTTCCCGACGATTACCGAAGGATTCCGAAGATTGCCGAAAGGTGCCGATGGGTGCCGAAGGATATTACCGAAGATTGCCGAGGGATTCCGAAGATTGCCGAAGGTTCCCGACGATTACCGAAGGATTCCGAAGATTGCCGAAGGTTCCCGAAGATTGCCGAAGAATTCTGAAGATTGCCGAAGTGTTCCGAAGATTGCCGAAAGGTGCCGATGAGTGCCGAAGGTTGCCGAATATTACCGAAGATTGCCGAAGGATTCCGAAGATTGCCGAAAGGTGCCGATGGGTGCCAAAGGATATTAGCGAAGATTGCCGAGGGATTCCGAAGATTGCCGAAGGTTCCCGACGATTACCGAAGGATTCCGAAGATTGCCGAAGGATTCTGAAGGATACCAAAAGATACCTAAGATTGCCGAATATTGCCTAAGATTGCCGAATATTACCGAAGATTGCCGAAAGGTGCCGATTGGTGCCGAAGGATATTACCGAAGATTGCCGAGGGATTCCGAAGATTGCCGAGGGATTCCGAAGATTGCCGAAGGTTCCCGACGATTACCGAAGGATTCCGAAGATTGCCGAAGGTTCCCGAAGATTGCCGAAGATTGCCGAAAGGTGCCGATGGGTGCCGAAGGATATTACCGAAGATTGCCGAGGAATTCCGAAGAGTGCCGAAGGTTCCCGACGATTGCCGAACGATTCCGAAGATTGCCGAAGGTTCCCGACGATTGCCGAAGGATTCCGAAGATTGCCGAAGGGTGCCCAACATTGCCGAATATTACCGAAGATTGCCGAGGGATTCCGAAGGATCTCGAAGGATATCCCTCGGCAATCCTATGAAGCATACCGAACATTGCCGAATATTACCGAAGATTGCCGAGGGATTCCGAAGATTGCCGAAGGTTCCCGACGATTGCCGAAGGATTCCGAAGATTGCCGAAGGTTCCCGAAGATTGCCGAAGTATTCCGAAGATTGCCGAATATTACCGAAGATTGCCGAAAGGTGCCGATGAGTGCCGAAGGATATTACCGAAGATTGCCGAAGGATTCCGAAGATTGCCGAAGGTTCCCGACGATTACCGAAGGATTCCGAAGATTGCCGTAGGTTCCCGAAGATTGCCGAAGAATTCTGCAGATTGCCGAAGTCTTCCGAAGATTGCCGACGATTGCCGAAGATTGCCGAATATTACCGACGATTGCCGAAAAGTGCCGATGGGTGCCGAAGGATATTACCGAAGATTGCCGCGGGATTCCGAAGATTCCCGAAGGTTCCCGACGATTACCGAAGGATTCCGAAGATTGCCGAAGGTTCCCGAAGATTGCCGAAAGGTGCCGATGAGTGCCGAAGGTTGCCGAATATTACCGAAGATTGCCGAAGGATTTCGAAGATTGCCGAAAGGTGCCGAAGGATACCGAAGATTGCCGAAGGTTCCCGACGATTGCCGAAGGATTCCGAAGATTGCCGAAGGTTCCCGAAAATTGCCGAAGTATTTCGAAGATTGCCGAATATTACTGAAGAATATTGCCGAAAGGTGCCGATGGGTGCCGAAGGATACCGAAGATGGCCGAAGGTTCCCGAAGATTGCCGAAGTCTTCCGAAGATTGCCGAAGTCTTCCGAAGATTGCCGAAGATTGCCGAAGGTGCCGATGGGTGCCG
>BQMI01000480.1:0-109175 GCA_026005395.1 Asobara japonica | reverse complement strand
ATTATTTTTAATGTCTTTTACTTTGTACGTCAACGACAATTATATTATCATACAATTATTTAAATTAGGAAATAAAAATTAATTCACTCCCATTTCATACATTTCACAGTATTTAATTTAGTTCATTTTGTTCACCTAAATTCCACACGCTCTTCACCCACAACCAAACTCGTACGTCTCTCTATCTTTGGTAGCTGAACAGATTTCGTTAAGTAAATGGTAAGAGGCCGAGAAAAGAAATATCAAATTGCAGGTGTGAACGTTCTCAGGTTGATTTTTACATTTAATTTCAAGGGAAATTGTTGCTTAGAGTGGTAATAAGTGGAACTAGCAGGTTCTCTTAAGTAAGCAGCGCCACGTGTGGCAGAAGAGTTGAAGTTCTGCTGGCCATAGTTGGCGGGTCATTGACCCTTCGAAGTTAGGCATATGGCCATGAAGGTCAGGGTATGTGCTTACTCAAGTTTTTTGTAAGTGATACGTATGGAGATCCGCCAAGTTCAGAAGCATCAGTTAGCATTCCTCCTAAAAAGTGACGTACACGCGAAAGTGAAGCCACGGAAAGTTCGTAAGCTTGAAGGCATATAGTATTAAGAAGTTACTCAGCAACCCTAAACTCATCAGATCCCCAAACGTCACATAGAAAAAAACTGTGTTCCAAGAAATCATTGAAACAGCATCCAAAAGAATGGAAAGTATTTTTTGAAAATCAGAAACAATGTTTTTGGGTACAAGGTAGGCGCCATTTTGGTTCGATACTCATAACATGGCGTCACCCATACCGGTCTATCAACTAACAACTTCAAATGTTTTTTGCACTAGTTTGTGTTCTTCAGATCACTCTTGAACTGGTATATTTTGGTATTGAAGAGTGAACAATTCTTTTGAGCTATTTTTCATATATTTTCCGCACTTCGATATTTTTTTTTTACATTTGAGGCCTCTTAAGGTACTCCCTCAGCAAAAATGTGTCAAATTTTGTTAATTTTCTATGGAGTATATTGAAAACGATTGCCAAAATTGCAAGGAGCACGCAGTTTTTGAGGTAGGTGTTGTGAAAAATGCAATTTTCAGGTAGTTCAAATAAACTGAAAATAAATAAATTCAAATAAATTCAAAAGCACAGGAAAATTGGATGTTTTGCTGATGGTTGTAATATGTTTCACACTTTTTCACTGAGGAAGCATTACAACATTCAATTTTAATGCCATGCACCCTTTCCATTTTCAAATAATTTGTTGTTAAAAAAAATTTACCATTACTAGTCTCCATTGCTTATGGATCATGAAATGGAGTTGAGTGTTGAGAATTGCCTATACGAATTAGAACAGATGGAAGTGTTCAGTCTAGGAATGGGAAATAGTCATGCAAATATCAAAAGTCCTATTTCATTTAATTTCCCCCTCTCAACAAACCCGCTGAAATTTTCTCTATAACAATTCTTTCATCTTGAGATAAATGCATAACTAATGATTCAATTTGAAACTCTCTCATTCAACCACTAAATTAAATGGATTAAAATCTCCTAACAATCGACATGACCTTGAATTGCTCGACAATTACATTTTCCAATGTTGTTAAACATTCAATTCATACATATTCCCGTAATGATAGGTATTTCGTCCCATCTCGTAGACATTATATTACACCAGTGCAATCCAAGGTATTTCCGTATTTTCATCACTGAATACAATATATAATAATAAAATGCCATTCCGATATAATGGAAATGGAAATCAATGTCATTTATACACTATCAAATGTGATATACATTAATATAACACAGGTAAAAGATAATTTCATACAATTTTTTCCAATAAATTTCATTAAAACACGAATTTACTTCTATCAATTTACAATAATAAAAATGTTAATAAGCGTTACAGTGATCCTTCTCCGACTACCTCAACGTACATAAATTAAATCGAATAAATTCGAGTGAAAAATATTTTTAAAAAATGTTATCAACCGAGAAATAAATGTATCATCGCCATTTCGATGCTCCTAATATGGCGGCGCGCACATCAGTCAATCACCTCACGTTTTCAAACTACAATTTCACGCCTTTATCTTCCTCGAAATAATGTCATCTTGTTTCTTGGTATTGTAGAAAAATGAACAATTTCTTTGAGCTATTTTTCATATTCTTCCATTTTAATTTGATCGAGAATTCATGATCAAAGTTATCCTCAAATTTACTTATCTTACTTCCAAGCTCCCTTAATTACTCATATCTGTTTTCGTTTAAAATTAATAAAATTGTCGTCTTAAGCGGTAGAAATGTGCCAATGATTCCTGCTGATGTACATTTGGCTTCATGATATCGATTTTGACTGTTCATTGTGCGCAATTATTCCTTGATGAAACAATTTAAAACTCAAAACTTCTGAATGCGGAATCGTGGCAATTTTTCCCCCACGGAAAAACACGAGGTTGCACGAAGTTTGACGGATTCCACTTTCCCGCCAATATTCAAATGCACGCCAGTTCTGTCATTGGATATTCACAGTTTTGGAGGAATAAATTTAGAAAACTCAAAACTTCTGAATGCGGAATCGTGGGAATTTCTTCCCCCACGGAAAAACACGAGGTTGCACGAAGTTTGACGGATTGCACTTTCCCGCCAATTTTCAAATGCACGCCAGTTCTGTCATTGGATATTCACAGTATTGGCAGAATAAATTTAGAAAACTCAAAACTTCTGAATGCGGAATCGTCGGAAGGTTTTCCCCCACGGAAAAACACGAGGTTGCACGAGTATTGACGGAGTACACTATCTCGCCAATTTTGAAATGCGCGCCAGTTCTGTCATTGGATACTCATAGTTTTGGAGGAATAAATTTAGAAAACTCAAAACTTCTGAATGCGGAATCGTGGAAGTTTTCCCCCACGGAAAAACACGAGATTGCACGAAGTTTGACCGATTCCACTTTCCCGCCAATTTTCAAATGCACACCAGTTCTGTCATTGGATATTCAGTTTTGGAGGAAGAAATTTAGAAAAACTCAAAACTTCTGAATGCGGAATCGTCGGAAGTTTTTCCCCCACGGAAAAACACGAGCTTTCACGAAGTTCTGACGGATTGCACTTTCCCGCCGATTTTCAAATGCACGCCAGTTCTGTCATTGGATATTCCCAGTTTTGGAGGAATAAATTTAGAAAACTCAAAACTTCTGAATGCGGAATCGTGGCAAGTTCTTCCCCCACGGAAAAACACGAGGTGTGCACGAAGTTTGACGGATTCCACTTTCCCGCCAATTTTCAAATGCACGCCAGTTCTGTCATTGGATATTCACAGTTTTGGAGGAATAATTTAGAAAACTCAAAACTTCTGAATGCGGGAATCGTGGGAATTTCTTCCCCCACGGAAAAACACGAGGTTGCACGAAGTTCGACGGATTTGCACTTTCCCCGCCAATTTTCAAATGCACGCCAGTTCTGTCATTGGATATTCACAGTTTTGGAGGAATAAATTTAGAAAACTCCAAAACTTCTGAATGCGGAATCGTGGGAAGTTTTCCCCCACGGAAAAACACGAGGTTGCACGAAGTTTGACGGATTCCACTTTCCCGCCAATTTTCAAATGCACGCCATTTCTGTCATTGGATATTCACAGTTTTTGGAGGAATAAATTTAGAAAACTCAAAACTTCTGAATGCGGAATCGTGGGAATTTCTTCCCCCACGGAAAAACACGAGCTTTCACGAAGTTTGTCGGATTCCACTTTCCCGCCAATTTTCAAATGCACGCCAGTTCTGTCATTGGATATTCACAGTTTTGGAGGAATAAATTTAGAAAACTCAAAACTTCTGAATGCCGAATCGTGGGAATTTTTTCCCCCACGGAAAAACACGAGGTTGCACGAAGTTTGACCGATCCCACTTTCCCGCCAATTTTCAAATGCGCGCCAGCTTTGTCATTGGTTGGATGTTGCCGTTTTGGATGATTTAACGTACAGAATTTTCGAAATTCAAACAAAAATTTACGAAATTTGTAAAACCTTATAGACTTCACATTTAAGTGACTTCATTTGAAAAATTTGAGGATTCTACTTGATGGTTGATCCCCACGGAAATAGACGAGGTTGCACGGGTTTTGACGGATTCCTCTTTCCCGCCAATTTTCAAATTCGCGCCAGTTGCGTCATTGGGTATTCACAGCTTTGGAGGAATAAATTTAAAGAACTTAAAAGAGCTCAAAAAATTATGGAAAACTCTTAATTTTTTTGGAAATTACAAACATTTGCATTTCGGGATTTTCGAGCGCCAAAAATCCTTTGCAATCGGTGCAGTTTGGATCTGCGCATGCGCCGCCATTTTAAGTAGCGGTCCTGTATTATAACATCAAAATGGTGTTTCAAAATTTTCCAAAAATTTTGGCAATGTTAAAAAGTTAGGAAGAACTACTTTTTTAGAGTTGCATAATGCCAGTTAATTAATTACAGCGTTTATTTGGGGTATTTACTTACAGAAGTAAATGTAAAGCTCTGTCTATCGGTTTCCCCTCGAGAGTCGGCTCCAATGTGTGCTTTCGTATTTGATCATCAGTCTAAAAAAAATACTTTTTTACACGTTGAACATTTTGGAGGGTTTTATACCGACGCACTCGGAGATCACTCAGCATCGGCCGGTCCAGCTGTAGGCTCGCAAAGTCGTCCAACTGCATGTCGATTATTTGCGCGCTCATTGGGGTCAATTGTGGGGGATTGTGGGCGCATGGGGCACATTGGGTTAAAGTGATGCAAGTTCATCCAATCGAGTGAAATTGACAGCTAAAACACTTGAATGAGGTGGAGGTATTGGTTCATTTAAAGGCGCGATTTCGGGGAGAGACTTGAACTTTGAAATTTGAAAAGTTAAGGAAATTTTAGAGTGCGAGATTTGGGATATTTGGAAAATAAAAATTCAAATGAAAAGTTGAGAGGTGAAAATGAGAATTTTGTGAATTATAGAAATTTTGATGCTCAGAAATGTTGAGGAAAAAAATGAAAATTTTCAAAATTTTGGAAAGTTGAAAATTTTTTTTTATTCAAATTTTTTTGGGTATTTTGAGAGCTTTGAGTGCTTTGATGGTCGATTATGGTTGATTGGAAAAATTGGGAAATTTAGCAACTTTGGAAAAAGTTGGAATATGAAGTTTTGGATTTTTTTCTGGGAAAAGGAGAATTGGAAAATTTTGAGTTTATATCATAAAAATTTTTTGATTAAAATTTAGAAGCATGACATTTTTTGAGAATGTGGAAGAACATAACATGAGGGAAATGGAAGATTGTTAACAAAATTGTGAATTTGGGAAATTTGAAAAGTTAGAAAATTTGAAAGTTTGGAAAATTTGAAAATTTGAAAAATTTGAAAAATTTGAAAAATTTGAAAAGTTTGAAAAATTTGAAAAGTTTGAAAAATTTGAAAAATTTGAAAAATTTGAAAAATTTGAAAAATTTGAAAAATTTGAAAAAATTTGAAAAATTTGAAAAATTTGAAAAATCTGAAAAAATTGAAAATATTGAAAAATTTGAAAATAATTGTGACAAGCCGCCAAGTACAAATTGATTCCAAAATGAGTCCAACATTAACCATCTGCAAAGTTTTCAAAATTTTCAAAATTCTCAAAAAGCCTTTAAAATAGCTTCTCTCAGATTTTCTACTCTTCAGAAAACGAAAAATCCTGGCGTTGAGAAATCCAAAAACTCACGCCAACCTTAAACTCCTCCCTCAACTACCTTAATTACCCCCACCCCAAGGTCCCACTAAAACCACAAAGCCCACACGTCTGTAATCATAAATTCATTTATTCAATGTATACTTCGATATTAAAAATAAAAATAATAAAAATAGTTATCATGCTCCTATATACATCGCAAAGACCACCATCTTTTCCTTACCCTACATCCCCTCAAACAAACGGGGATCTCCCATTCCTCGATTAAGAAAAAAAATGGTAAAAATTAGTGTCATGTCTACTGAATTTCATTTTAGAGCTCTCTTAAAATAAACTATTAAAGTATGAACTAATCGAAGTATCCTGAAGAACACTCCCAACATTGGCAATGTCTCCCCTCCCCAAACTCAATACAGAAATTTCGGGGATTCCCCCTTTTCCCTATTTCACAATTTACTTAGTTTTATGGAAGCACCCAGAAACTAAATGTACATCGTTATCCTTACAACACTCTAAAATCATAAAAAAAAATATATAAATCAGCTGAGTAAATAACACACCAGCATTGTTCAATTAAAGACAACGATTAACAATAATTCAGACTAGGTGTAAATAACCATTAACCCTAAGATTCTAAATTTCCATAATTTCGTAATAAAATTATTGTTAAAGAGAGGATGAATACGTTAATCAACATAATTCACCAGGCCATTGAGCGAATAATTTATTGGTTTATGCCGTTCTCTCTTTTCCCCTGAATAGTCCTCTTCTACATCAATTCAATCAATTGGATCAATTAAATTGAATTGTTAACAAATGCTAACATATCGTGGATTATAACTGCTTGTAATATATAAAATTTACCATAAAAAATTGATATTACAATTTTAGTTCAAGTTAAAATTCAGAATGTTACAATTGCTGGTAAGAGAGTAATCTAATTTACCGATCGCAAGTAAAATAGGCAAATTAGATATCTACTTTACCAAAAACTGTATCGTTAGTTTTCTGCCTTACCCATCGTGGATTATGCAACGAATCAATATTCAATGCTCTTCACTTTTGCTTTTCCCATTCTGTATCTTTAATAATAATAATAAAAAAAATTGTGTCTTCAATAGAGAGTCAAATAATCAAATGCATTGAGTCAATGTTCTGACCAGGGCAGTTCTTTGTAGGCGCTTGTTCTTGAAATTGTAAATTTGGATAAATGTTCGGGAAATTCCTTTGCACTTGTCTGTGCCTTCACCAAGCCACTCCTTCCCCACCGAATAACTCAGAAGAAACAAGAGCTGGAGAGAACTTCATATAGAACTTTTTGTAGAGGCGCTCGAGCTCTACAAAAAAGTTCCTACAAAGATTATTCCAGTTCCCCTAGAATTCGAGTTGCTCCTCGAAAACCGAGCAAGCCTCCCAAGCCTGGCTTCATCAAGAAATTGAGCTGGCTCATTAAATCTACCATCTAATACACCTGTAGAACAATGTTTATGGCCCCTTACACATAACTCTCATCATATAACACCCATAGTGGTGATGGGTGCCCTGGGCTGAGGTGGTGGTCTGTATGGTGGTGGTGGTGGCAATGACTTGGATCTCCCCGCAATCTTGTGTCTCTCCTCAAGACTCATATGCACTGGTGGCAGATGCTTGAGCCTGGGTGGCAAAGGTGGTGGCACATCAGCCCAACCAGCAGTCTCCTCCTCACTAGTCTCCACTTGCTTAAAATTGTAAACATCACTCCTCTCATAACTATCAACATTATCTCTAGTCCCATAAATATTGTCACTTCGCTCGTTCTCGTATCGACTGGACTCCTTGCTCACAATATACACCTCACTCTTCACCTTCTTGAACTCATAAATATCCGAATTGTAGCTTCCATTCTGGGAAACTGGAGATCTCGATGTGCCATAGATCTCCGCAGCTCGCTTCTTGAAATCCATCATCTCACTCTTCTTCCCAAAGTCGTAACGATCTGATGCCAGTGATTCAGAATGATCAGAATCTTGGATTGACTCAGACATTGCCTTCTGGTGATAAGCAGCATCGTGCACTGACTGCACCTCCCCATCATCCCGCATCATCTTGGATTGCCTGAAGACAATCTCCTTGCAACTATCAATATTGTCCTTCAACCTGTAGTTGCTTGTGTAAATTTCTTTATCATCAAATCTCCCTTCTTTTCTCGTCTCATCATCAGCTTTTGTATTTCTCGATGTGCGCTTTAACTGTGCCCTCAACCAATCCTGCCTCTGGAAATTTGGATTTGTATTTGGTGTTATTTTTTCTTCACGATAATTGTGATCGGTTTGAGATGAGAAGGTCGAATGTAATCGCTCATCCCATCCAGTATTGTAGACTCTAACGTAGGACTTTATGGTTTTGTCCTTGTCTGGCTTTTCAAAATTTGGGGTGGATGTGTTGGAGAGTTCGTCAGAGCCAACTGGTGATTCTGGGATGAATAGTTGACAATCAGAGAGAGTTAGGCCTGAGTCGCGGGAGAGGGACATGTGGTCTTTTCTGGGTGGCTCGGTGAGGTCTAGACTGTCCAAGGATAGTCCACCTGAGTGCAGGCTGTCTGTGCTCTCCTCAGCGCCACTGCCACTTCGCTCTTCGCCCAGTAATTGGGTGACACCATCTCCAAATAGTACTTCACAGTTTCTAATGAGTAGCTCGGTGATTGCTGGCACTGCTCGACTCTGGTTGACTGTTGGGCTGGATGACCACAGCAAACACCGAGATTACTTGCACACATTAGGTTGTGCTTGGCTCTTCTTGCTATGTGGTGGAGGACGCAGATCAGGTGGGATAGTAGGCTGTAATTTGCTTTTGGCAGTCTGTTGAGAATTGTTTTGATTGTTTGGACTGAATTAGTGGGTTCTAGGGCTGTCATCCACAGGGGGAATAAGTGGGAGGTTAGGAGGGGATCTGGTAGAGAGCGCAGGAAGTCTTTTAGGAGGGCTGCCACTGCTATTATTGGCGCGTCCTCCAGGCATGTTGGGTCACCAAACGCCTCTATCTGATCCCGAAGACCACGAACTATTCGAACGTTGGCGGATTTACGGAAGATTCCTTGGATGAATGGACCTGCAGAGAAAGACATTGTCAGTTCAAGGTGTTAGGTGTTTCAGAAATTTAAAAAAACTAGTGGTGTGTCCATGTGTGTGCTCCACTCGGGGCACAAACACAACTGCCCGATTTGGTTTTTCAGGACAAATTACTAAATTTATTCTTCTCCAATATACTACGGTTAATCAGTGTGAGCCCTGTTATTATCATAACGAAAACATGCCTATTTGAGAATTCCAAACTGACTCATTTATGAAGCAGATAGTTATGAATACTTGAGTAGACGCATGGTGAACATGAGGATGAGACTTATGCGTATTACTTGAGTGAGAGTGAGACACCAATAAGGATGCGGCTGCAAAACAAAAACTTTAATATTTTACCCAGTGGAACAGTATAAACAATTGCAATTGCTAATAACATTGCAGATACTGCACAAATGCCATCCAAAATGTGATCCGCTCGATTTTGCATGAAAACGCTTCGATTGGGAGCGTCATGACAGCGCTGGGTCCATTCGTTCACTTATTACATACATAATTGTGGAGACTGCTATACCTCCTTAATTATGCAAATTATCGAAAAAAGGCATTCTACATAAAATACGTATTTTTATAAGGCAAACAACTTTTCTCATATGAATTTTGCGCTAACTCTAATAGTTTATGCAGTAGAACATTATAAACAATTGCCATTGTTAATAACAATATAAGTACTGGACCACTTACTCAAAATTTAATCAGTTATAAAATATGCTTATATCTTTCAACTGTGACATTGAGTACCTGGATTACAACATTTTTGTGTGAATGAACGTTCATTATCACTATTTTCGATTTTTGCTCAACATGAATTTCTCACAAACAGGGGAACTACTCGATGGATTCGATCGAAAATCTAATCAGCTATAAGTTACACGGAGACGCAACGATTGAAAAAAAAATTAATCGAATCGCACGATCCGTTTCCCAGAAAACGTAAACGAACAATTTGGCCACATACGGACGAACACACACACACACATACAGACACTTCTCTGAAAACCCTTCAGCATGATGCAAAACGATCGTGAAAATTTCATCGATCGGAAAAAAAAACGAGATGTGTTACCTTTTGCAAATAGTTGCTGCAACATCACGAGCACAGGCTTAGGCAGACCATTTTCATCCAGTCGGGAGAGATTTACTCCGAAAATGTTGGGGTTGAGGGATAGAGAGCGGCGGAGAAGTCCAGTTATTTTGGACTTGGATTTTTTGAGCGGGGACTTCAGGATTGGACGGAGGATGAAGTGACAGGTGTCGTGGCTACTCTTGTTGCAGTGCTCCAGGTCGAAACCCTCGTCCGTTGATAGGGTGTGACGGAGGTTTGAGAGCTTTATGGCGAATGGACGCTCCTGGCCTATCAGCGGGTAGGGCGCCTCGTCCAGGGAGGTGCGAGCCCACAGCTGGAAGGAACCTTGGAGGTCCAGGAGACGGGTGGCGAGATTCACGCAGGCGGAGGCTGTCATCTCGGAGGGGACCATTATTCTTTTACACTAGAAATTGAAAATTACTGTGAATTGTATTCATATTTTTTGGAAATTCTGGGCATTTTGCAAAATTACTCTCTTAAAAATTTTGAAAATTTTCAAAATTTCAACAAATTCAAAATTTTCAAAAAACTAAAAAAATTCAAATTTTTCATAAAAATCAAATTTAAAAAAAAATCAAGTTTTTCCAAAAAATCCATTTTTTCAAAAAAATCAAATTTTTCAAAAAATTCAAAAAAAACCAAAAAATTTCAAAAATAAAAAAAACGGAGAATTTAAGAAAAAATTGAAAAACTAAAAAAAATCCAAAAAATTCAAAAATTTCAAAAATTTCAAAAATTTCAAAAATTTTCCAAATTTTCAAAATTTGTAAAATTTCCGAAATTTCCAAAACTTTCCAAAAACTTCCAAAGATTTCAAGAATTTGAAAACAATTATCAATTTTTAAAATCATAATAATTTCGAAAACTTTAAGAATTTTCAAAACGTGTTAAATGAATAAGGAAAATCCAACTTATCAGAAACAGAAAAAAAAAATTTAATTAAAAAAAAAAGAAATTTATTTGAAAAAAATTCTGAAGTTTTCGATTTCTGCAGTCAATTTAATTCACAAAATCGCGAATGACGCATCATTTTCTTTCAGTAAGTTTCATCTCAGAGCTTTGAAAATTGGACTTACGTATTCAGTGTTGGTTTCGTTATCGTGATACACAACTTGTATATTGGTGTCGGATGGCTCTTTGATGCTCTCCCCCTGTATAATTTCAGTCAGCTTTGTCCACCAGAGATCCCGAGCTGCTGCAGTCCTATAAAGCAAACAATAGTGAAGGACTCAACAATGCTGACTAGCTCTTTGTAACGAATTGCCAATTCTAAGAGAAAATTGTTGTCATAATCTGCGCATGACGCAGGTCTCGCAAGCTAAGTTAATTCGGGAAACTCTTGGAAAATTTTTGAAAAAGTCGATTTTTTTAAACATAAAAAAATGTCAAAAATGTTTAAAAAATCTCAATTTTTTGACAATTTGGCGAAAGCTCTAAAAATTTTGCAAATTTCGAATAAGTTTTTTTTTTCATTAAAAATTTCTTTGAGATTTTGAAAATCTCGGAAATTTGAAAAATAAAAAAAATGGAAAAATAGAGAAAAGGGGAAACTTAAATTTTTTGCAATTTTACACGAAGTTTGACGGTTGCACGAAGTTTGACGGATTCCACGTTCCCGCCAATTTTCAAATGCACGCCAGTTCTGTCATGGGATATTCACAGTTTTGGAGGAATAAATTTAGAAAACTCAAAACTTCTGAATGCGGAATCGTGGGAAGTTTTCCCCCACGGAAAAACACGAGGTTGCACGAAGTTTGACGGATTGCACTTTCCCGCCAATTTTCAAATGCACGCCAGTTCTGTCATTGGATATTCACAGTTTTGGAGGAATAAATTTAGAAAACTCAAAACTTCTGAATGCGGAATCGTGGGAAGTTTTCCCCCACGGAAAAACACGAGGTTGCACGAAGTTTGACGGATTGCACTTTCCCGCCAATTTTCAAATGCACGCCAGTTCTGTCATTGGATATTCACAGTTTTGGAGGAATAAATTTAGAAAACTCAAAACTTCTGAATGCGGAATCGTCGGAAGTTTTCCCCCACGGAAAAACACGAGGTTGCACGAGTATTGACGGAGTACACTATCTCGCCAATTTTCAAATGCGCGCCAGCTTTGTTATTGGTTGGATGTTGCCGTTTTGGATGATTTAACAGTGTCGTCGCATCCCCTCCACGTGACTTTTTCCCCGACGCATGCGCAGAGTCATATGCGCAAAGGACTTTTGTTTACAAGTACCCCCGGTTTCCAATTCCCCTTAAAATTCTCACCCTCAGAATGTCCGGAAAATGGATAAATCGAGTGAAAGAAAGCCGCAAACATTGGTAAACCTAAGCGCAAAGCTTCGTGCAATAAATTAAGTGAATTCCCGGAAACATTGCAAAAATCCAAGCGCTCAATTTCTGGCGCTTGACAGGTCACAGGTGTCACAGTTGACTTCAAAGCAAGTAACGGATGGTTAGACAGATGAAAATCCAGATATAAAATATTTTTTTCCCAAAATTTTGGCTAAATGATACCAGCTGATCAGGCGGGTGTAAACGATTACCGAGAACATTTTTTGAAAATTATTTCTAATGAAGATCGGTCACCTGATCAAATACTCAATTGTGATTGGACGGGTCTTGACTACCGCCATTTTTCCCCGCCAAATTCACCCAAAATTGAATTCAATTTCACAGCTGTCATTCAATATATTTCAGATGTGGTGAAGTGTCCTGGATCTCCTCCATTCAACTACTGACCAAGCTGATGGTGAGAAAAATTTTCTCAAAGAGCGTGAAGGTTTGATCTCCACTTTTGCAAATCAACTGAATAATCATGAAGCTTATGCTGAAGTGACGCCAGCTGATATCAATGACTTCATCAATTATGAGTTTGTTTTATGTGAGCATGAGTGTTTAAATGATGAGGAAATTATTCAGATCGTTGAAGAAGAAAACGACCGAGAGCCTGAGGACCATGTTCAGAATAATAAGAGAAAAGATGAGATAATACATGTGATCGTTAAAGAACAATTTTCCCAAGAGAATTTGGCCAAAGTTGTTCAGTTTTGCGAGAGCACCTCTCGTTATTCCATCAGGCATTTGAGAGATTTATATGAGCCCCGCGAGGCCATGGAGCCACAGATGTCTTAATAGTAGAGGGACATCAGTGGCAAGATACGAAAGATTAATTAAGAAGTTATAGCAAAGCAGAATCTTGCGTTGTCTCAAATACCTAATTTCATTTTCTGGAAAGCCTAATATCTTGTTAACAAGTGGGTTTGAGGATAAATGTTATCAGACATTTTTTGTAGAGAATTTAATTAGCGATAAAAAAGGTTCTATGTGATTTTACTGAGAAAAGAGTCATTCTCGAGATATAACTGAAATTCCTTCGAATTGTCTATTTCTGTGTTTTAGAAAAATTATCAAAAATTTCTTATGAAAAATAAAAGCAAATTTAAGGATTAAGGAAATATCTAGTCAGAGGCAAATTTTTCAAAATTAAAAAAATAACTTTTGTATTGCGATTTCCAAAATTTTCTAAAATGTTCGTTCGAGTCCAAACTTCTCAATTCTCAAATGTTTGGTCATAAAAAGTTTGATAAAAAAATGAAATAAAGTTTCATTATTTCGTACCATTTTCCAGAATTATTAAAATTCGATTAGTTACATTTGTTTCTTAAGGTGAATGAGTTCTTTATATTTTTTTTATAAAGAGAATAGCGGAAAACAAAAAATAATCGGTCCCAGATAATTGTGAACTATTCTGGAAAATGCTAAGCACTTCTAAAACGTTACAGACAGCTAGAGGAAAACCGATGGCTAATCGTTTGTAATTAATTGACAAAATTGGAATTAAGTGTAAATCAAGTATTATAGGATAAGAACTGTAATTTGTATTGACACAACAAATTAATGTCAACTGGAAAAAGAAATTTGATTCCCCAAATTTATTAACCAAGTCTGGCAAGGGAAAATAAAAAATCCATTCATTATTTTTAATGTCTTTTACTTTGTACGTCAACGACAATTATATTATCATACAATTATTTAAATTAGGAAATAAAAATTAATTCACTCTCATTTCATACATTTCACAGTATTTAATTTAGTTCCAATTGTTCACCTAAATTCCGCACGCTCTCCACCCACAACCAAATTCGTACGTCTCTCTATCTTTGGTAGCTGAACAGACTTCGTTAAGTAAATGGTAAGAGGCCGAGAAAAGAAATATCAAATTGCAGGTGTGAACGTTCTCAGGTTGATTTTTACATTTAATTTCAAGGGAAATTGTTGCTTAGAGTGGTAATAAGTGGAACTAGCAGGTTCTCTTAAGTAAGCAGCGCCACGTGTGGCAGAAGAGTTGAAGTTCTACTGGCCATAGTTGGCGGGTCATTGACCCTTCGGAGTTAGGCATATGGCCATGAAGGTCAGGGTATGTGCTTATGGTATGGTTCGATACTCACAACATGGCGTCACCCATACCGGTCTATCAACTCACAACTTCAAACGTTTTTTGCACTAGTTTGTGTTCTTCAGATCACTCTTGAACTGGTATATTTTGGTATGAAGAGTGAACAATTCTTTTGAGCTATTTTTCATATGTTTTCCGCACTTCGATATTTTTTTTTTACATTTGAGGCCTCTTAAGGTACTCCCTCAGCAAAAATGTGTCAAATTTTGTTAATTTTCTATGGAGTATATTGAAACCGATTGCCAAAATTGCAAGGAGCACGCAGTTTTTGAGGTAGGTGTTGTGAAAAATGCAATTTTCAGGTAGTTCAAATAAACTGAAAATAAATAAATTCAAATAAATTCAAAAGCACAGGAAAATTGGATGTTTTGCTGATGGTTGTAATATGTTTCACACTTTTTCACTGAGGAAGCATTACAACATTCAATTTTAATGCCATGCACCCTTTCCATATTCAAATAATTTGTTGTTAAAAAAAATTTACCATTACTAGTCTCCATTGCTTATGGATCATGAAATGGAGTTGTTGAGAATTGCCTATACGAATTAGAACAGATGGAAGTGTTCAAGTTTAGGAATGGGAAATAGTCATGCAAATATCAAAAGTCCCTATTTCATTTAATTTCCCTCTCTCAACAAACCCGCTGAAATTTTCTCTATAACAATTCTTTCATCTTGAGATAAATGCATAACTAATGATTCAATTTGAAACTCTCTCATTCAACCACTAAATTAAATGGATTAAAATCTCCTAACAATCGACATGACCTTGAATTGCTCGACAATTACATTTTCCGAGAATTTTTCATTTGATCGAGAATTCATGGATCAAAGTTATCCTCAAATTTACTTATCTTACTTCCAAGCTCCCTTAATTACTCATATCTGTTTTCGTTTAAAATGAATAAAATTGTCGTCTTAAGCGATAGAAATGTGCCAATGATTCCTGCTGATGTACATTTAGCTTCATGATATCGATTTTGACTGTTCATTGTGCGCAATTATTCCTTGATGAAACAATTTATTAATCATAATGTCTCCGTTTATTTTTCCAGTCTATTGAATATCACCAGTGACTAGACGTCCCTCTATCGGAAGAAAATTCGTAAAATATGAATTTTTGGGAATAAAATTGCATTCAGTGGTGAATGTCAAACAGAAAATTGAGACAGAGTTTGGTTTGAACCTTCGAGGTGAGCAGACGTGTTTGTTGACAGCGCGGCCTCATGGCTTAAGGAATGCCGATTTATCGGTATTCTACTAGTTCGGTGAACGAGTCTTTACACAATCTACATACTTTGTTAGTGAGTGAATTATTGTACAACGTGAAATTCAAAAAAACTTAACCCTAGGGTTAAGCTGGTGTAATTCGTGAATTTTTGGATGCAAAGATTCGACGAGGGCAAAATGGCCACACCATCAAAGTCGATTAATTCCCAAAGTCAATTGAAAAGGCCGAGTTACTCTAGAGTAACTAGGCCAAGAGCAATGAAGGAAGATGCTATAGTCATGGAATATGTTCAAGAATCCCAAATAGAAGACTACATGTAGGCTCTAAAGGAAGTACTGGTGGACGAGAAAAAGATGAGGTATATGTCGATTATCTCGAAAGATCGCATTTCCTGCTATCTGCAGAATAAACAACAAGTAATTGATCTACTCGCGATTCATGATACAATCGTAGTTAAAGGTAAAACTATTCGTATAAGGCCAATGGTATCGCAAAGTAGAAGAGTAATAATTTCTAATGCACGTCCGGAAATTCCTGATGAATTAATCCAGGAGCAGTTGGTAAAGGCCTCAGTTCGATTATTATCATCTATAATCGAACTCAGAGCTAGTTCATCTGAATCAATTTTTGCACATATCGGCAGTTTTCGCAGACAGGTATTCATTGATCCTGAAGATATTGCAAACGTCCCTAATGGTGCTACCATTGAATTCGAAGGTTCCAAATATCATGTTTATTTTTCTACACAGAAAATTTCGTGTTTTATTTGTCACGGTGAGGGGCATATAGCAAAAAATTGTAGAGAATTTGAAAATAAAGAGGACCGCAATGTAAACAAAAGGAACCCTGAGTCGGCTATAGGGCCTTCGAACAGTGTCGCTTCCCCTACTCCTCACACTCACACCGAAACGTCGGAACCACTCGGGTATAACGCTGCTTCGTTTGAGAAATCTTTCCCGGCACTGGCCGATCCAAAGATTCCTTTTGGTACCCCCGCCAAACGGGCACTCTCTTCGAATGAATCTGAAATTTCTCCTATAACTCAATCTCAAATTACAAAAGACCTGGAATCTCCTCTTTCAGACAATTACGAATCAGATTTCAGCCAAAAATCTTCAATCGAAAAGTCATCGAAACCCAAGAAAAAAAAGAAAAAACTCGACAATGAAGAATTCACCCCCCCCCCCCCCAGTCAGATCCACAACTGGAACCCAACGAAAGAATTCATCAGTAATTCAAATAAACAATACCCTTTGGATTTCAAAGGTATTCAGGAGTTGTTTGAGACAACAAGAGGAGTTCCAAATATTGTAGAAATAGCCTCCGAATTCACCAAGAACATGGAAGGTCTGAAAGAGATGCTTGAAGAAATCCACTTTACTCTACCAAACTCGGGTTCAAAGAATCGATGTACCAGAATCAGAAAAAAATTGAAAGAATACATTGATAGCAAAGAAATGATGCAGTTAGAAGAGGACAAAAGGGGGGGAAAGCTCGGGGGCTGAAGAGACTCCCCTGGCTCAATCCGCTTAACCGACTTAGAAGCCCGCTATTATTATCAACATTTTAGTAGTTATCAACAACACTTCATATGCCAATAATGAATGAAAATAATAAAACTCCACTAATTACGACCGATCTCAGAATTCTGCTCTGGAACTGTAGATCTATGAGACGAATTAAAGAGGAAATTCCAATAATCCTAGAAAACCTTGACATATTCATATGCTTGGAGACACGCTTGGACCCGCTGACGATCCGAGCTCACGAATATAATTATCCCGGCTTTATCACGTATAGAAAAGATCGCAACAACTTGGGAGGGGGAATAGCGATTTTCATCAGGAAAAACGTACCATACAAAGAAATAATTGATTTAGATATTCCCGATAATAGAATTGAAATGTGTTCCTTACAAATCACAAATGTTCAACCGAAAATTACATTATTTGTGTGTTATCGGCCTCCGGGCTTCAGCCTCTCGGAAAATGAATGGAATCGTCTAATATCAAACGTTGATAATTACACCGATGTTCTGCTGATGGGAGATTTCAACTCCCACCATACTATCTGGAATTGTCGTAAAACACTCCCAAATGGGAGACGACTTTTTAAGGCAATAGAGGAACGGGATCTCCACATTCATAATACTGACACTCTATCCCATCTAGATACATATCATAAATCCCTCTCAAACATCGATCTTGTCATATCCAATTCGGAAATTGTCAACAAAATCAATTACACAATAGGCGATGAATTGATGGGTTCAGATCATTTTCCCCTGCACATAAATGTACAGGTGGAAAAAAAGGCTTACCGTAAAAAAACATTCAAGCTCCATACGATTAAAACTGATTGGGAAGCATTTTTGGAATATCTGGCGTTGCATTATCAAAGATTTCTCGATCTAGAGTTCGATATTGCATCTCCTACTGTAAAATATGAGATATTCATTAAGATGATCAAGGATGCTATCTCACACGCCACACCAAGAAAGCAGGAACCTCAGAAGTGGAGAAAGATTTTGAAAAAAAAAAAAAATCAACAGGCACAAACAGAGAAAGCGAAAAGGACTCGTCGGAAGTCAAATCCACTTTCATGGTGGGACAATGAATGCGACAAAATGAAACGTCTAAGGAGAGCGGCATTCAAGAAATGGAGGTATACCGAAAATCTTCAAGACCTCATTGAATATAAAAAACTTGTGGCGGTTGCTAAAAAATTATTCAAGAAGAAAAAGAAGGAATATTTCATCGGTTTTGCCGAATGTCTTAACAGTCGAACGAACATTAAATACGTCTGGAATAAATGCCGCATACTCAAAAACAAATGGGTCAACATAGGTGATCATAATTCTTCCGAAAACCTTCAATGGAATAACAAAATTGAAACAGCTATGGAAAAACTTAGTCCACCATTTGCTCCCACTGATCCCGACAGGCTTCCGACCTGCGAAGAGAATACCTTCCTGGCTGACCCTTTCAATTACATGGAGTTCAATGTGGCCTTGGAGTCCAGAAATCCTAAGAGTTCCCCTGGGATCGATGGCATTGACTACAGTATACTCAAAAGACTATCTAACCAATACAAACTCATACTACTGGATATTCTGAATGAATTATATACAACTGGAGAGTTTCCTGAAGAATGGTCAAAACAATTCATTCTTTTTATATCCAAAGCAAATGGAGATAGTGTGAGACCTATATCTCTATCATCATGTGTATGCAAATTATTGGAAACAATGATAAAAAATCGCTTAGACTGGTGGGTGGAACATGAAAAATTCATGAAAAACACTCAAACAGGTTTTCGCAAAGGAACCTCTTGCCTCAATAATTTAGCAAATATGACGATGAACATTAGCCAAGGATTTTCAAAACAGGAAGATACACTCGCGGCGTTCCTGGACGTCTGCGGCGCCTTTGATAACGTAAATACTGATATTTTACTAGATAAAATGGCAAAAATAAAATGCCCCATAAACTTAGTGAAGTTTATAAAATTTATCACGTACCAACGCGAAGTATCCACAGCACATTCAGACGAAATCCGGTGACTTCATAAAGGAGTACCACAGGGGGGGGGGTGTTAAGCCCTTTGCTTTACTCCATTTATGTTCTGGATATAGCCGAAAATGTTCCAAAGGATGTAATCGTTTCACAATTTGCTGATGATACCGCTGTCTATCATCGAGGTAAGGAAATAAATCACAGTATTTCAAAAATTGAGAGAGCAATAGCGACTTTGAGAACAAATCTTGACAAAATAGGATTGGAACTAGCTCCACAAAAAACTAAATTGATTCATTTCACTCTTAAGAAAATAATCAAACCTGGAGATACACAAATAACAATCGGAAATTGTACCATCAAATCATCAGAATCAGCTCGATTTTTGGGAGTTATTTTTGATTATAAACTGTTTTTTCGACTTCACATCGAATATATAGAGAAGAGAGCAATGAGGGCTCTTAATCTCATCAAATTCTTACGGGGTACCTGGTGGGGATGCGATCCAAGTACTCTGTTAATATTGTATAAAAGTTATGTGAGATCCATTGTCGAATACGCTTTGGGAATCTATTTTCCAACTACAAAGAAATTGGCGAATACAATTGAAAAAATCCAAATCGAATCTCTTAGAAACCTGATGGGATATAGGAGAAGTACGCCTCTCAACGTTATAACAGGTGAATCAAAGATCCCTAACATGAGGGAGCGAGCAAAATTTCTTTTAAAGAATTTTTACATTAAAGTACTCAGCAACAACCAGCTTCAGTTCCACTCTGTACTTGTCGATTTCATTACCAATAATCCTATGGTAAGAAAAAGACAGAACAGACTGCTGTTTCAATGTGCAAGAGAGATGAGAGCTCTAGTGGAACAAGTAGAATGTAAAAATCACTTTAGTATTTACAATCACATGTACAAAGACGTCATCACAGCGATCCCATTTGACTCGGAAATTGGTGAACAGGCGAAAGTTGCTAGAAGACCTGAAATAATTGGAGAATATGTGGAAAACATGAACAACGGTGAACTATGTGAGATCTACACGGACGGAAGTAAGGTCACAGGAGCAAACTGTGTTGGAGCCGCGATCTTCTGTCCTCAGCTGGATGTCCGAAGGTCCAAGAGTGTTAATCCAATGGCATCCGTCTACACAGCGGAGTGTCTAGCTCTGAATGAAGCCATGGATTTGGCACTTGACCACACAGATCGAGATATTTACATTTTTTCGGATAGTCTGAGTGCCCTCCAGGCCCTTAGTCACCCGCAACTCAAGATCAAAGTAAACGAACATTTGCTGGAATTCAGAGAAAAATTCAATAAATTTGAGAGTGAAGCATCTCCAATGCATGAACTCAAACTGTTCTGGATACCTTCTCACCTAGGAATTCCTGGTAATGAAGAGGTAGATCAATTGGCCAAAACCGCCACAGATGCGATTCATCCAGAAATCAACAGCATTCCATATACTGATTTTAAAGAACAGTTTAAAGCTTCGGCGAAAAACAATACATTCCAAAATCTGAGGGAGCAAGCAGAATTGAAAGGCCGACAGTACTTTAAATTGTACTTCCAAACTTCTTCAAAACCCTGGTTCCATGCGCTAGACAAACTCAACAGACACACAATCGTTTGGATAAATCGGATCAGAGGTGATCATTACAATTTGAAATCATCATTAGCCAGAATTGGAATTGTCAACGATCCGACATGTGAATGTGGTCACCCTGAGGAGAATATCGATCACATAGTATGGCAGTGTCCAAGATTCGACGAGCACAGGAAAGGAATGTTGTTGAAAATTCAAAGATATTGTCCGTTACCCTGTATAATGTCAAGTGTCTTATATGATTTAAACCCGGTAGTTATTGACAATATTGACAAATTCTTCAAGAAGTGTGAACTAAAAATCTGAAAAATTCAAAGTGTAAAATTCCTGATATGTAATTATTCTGTGAACTGTACATATGTGCATATCCATTACTTATGTAATAACTGCTAATAAACCTAGGGAATAGGTTTCTAATGCATAATTAAAAAAAAAAAAAAAAAAAAAATTGAGACAGTCTGAAGTTAGGTGTCAGTTCTCTCCGGGTTTCTTCGGTTAATTAAGTAGCGACATAAGATCGGAAATGTATGGGGTTTTGGCATTCTTGGCAGACTTCGATGGATTTGTTTTCACTCATATTGTAAGCGATGATGTAACACTAGAGAGTTCCACCAGAAGAGATTAATAGGTCTGAATAAGGTACCACAGGTTCTATATAGAGTCCCACATATGACGGAAAATGGGATTGTTATTTAGTCGACTAAATTCGCCTATACTCTGAATATATGCTAATAATTACGAATGTTTATCGAATTGAAGGTGCTTTAATTTCCAAAATATACGAAAAATCATAATTTTAAATAGTCAAGATGGTTGTAAAGTCTAATTTTTTCGGAAAAAATACAGAGCAATTTTGCTTTGATAATTTGAAATGCTGAATTGTGTTTTTATTTTGCAAATTAAAAAATACCGAAGATTTAGAAGAAATCACGGGAAGTTCAAAAATTGAGAAAGTTCTGAATATCTGGCTTGCAACGTTCTGCAAATTCCACAAAGTAATTACATAAACAAAAAAGTACTTTTTTTGGTAAACTGTGTTGGATAAACACATCCTCAATTTTGGAAATGGTGAAAGAACACTAGATTCGAAATGTCATGCGATTCTTTTGTCAATTTATTCAAAATTTACAGATAAAGTTTCAAAGTTTTGTTGCAGATACTGGAATCTTTAGAAAAAAAATTTATATTTGGACAATAAAAAAAAGTGGCTCATTTTATGATTTTGGGGGTATAATCAAAATTTGTCATTATAATAAAAAAAATGAAAATAGAAAAAACCTGTTGTCACAAAAAGCCACCGATAATTAGACTTCTTCTCGTTGAATATCTATGGAATTTTATCTGTTTGTTATAGGTTTGGAAATTTAGTAAAATTCATAGAAGGAGGGGAAGATTGATTACGGATGCAATCGTCGTCTGATGATTCCGTTGAACTTTCTGGCATTATCCAATTGCCTCGACCTCCGAGGGTCCTGCAAAAGAAAAAAAAAATCTTCTAAATTAGACGTTTTTGAAATTTGAAATTTTTGAAATTAGAAATTTTTGAATTTAGAAATTGTTGAAATTTGGAGTTTTTGAAATTTGAAACTTTTGAAATTAGAAATTTTTGAAATTTAAAATTTTTGAAATTTGAAATTTTTGAAATTTGAAATTTTTGAAATTTGAAATTTTTGAAATTTGAAATTTTTGAAATTTGAAATTTTTGAAATTTGAAATTTTTGAAATTTGAAATTTTTGAAATTTGAAAGTTTTGAAATTTGGAATTTTTGAGATCTGAAACTTTTGAAATTTGAAATTTTTGAAATTTGGAATTTTTGAGATCTGAAACTTTTGAAATTTGAAACTTTTGAAATTTGAAATATTTGAAATTTGAAATTTTTAAAATTTGAAATTTTTGAAATTTGAAATTTTTGAAATTTGAAATTTTTGAAATTTGAAATTTTTGAAATTTGAAATTTTTGAAATTTTTGAAATTTGAAACTTTTGAAATTAGAAATTTTTGAAATTCGAAATTCTAAATTGTTGAAATTTGAAATTGTTGAAATTTGAAATTTTTGAAATTTAAAATTTTTGAAATTTGAAATTTTTGAAATTTGAAATTTTTGAAATTTGAAATTTTTGAAATTTGAAATTTTTGAAATTTGAAATTTTTGAAATTTGAAATTTTTGAAATTTGAAATTTTTGAAATTCGAAATTTTTGAAATTTGAAATTTTTGAAATTTGAAATTTTCGAAATTTGAAATTTTTGAAAATTGAAATTTTTGAAATTTGAAAGTTTTGAAATTTGGAATTTTTGAGATCTGAAACTTTTGAAATTTGAAATTTTTGAAATTTGGAATTTTTGAGATCTGAAACTTTTGAAATTTGAAACTTTTGAAATTTGAAATTTTTAAAATTGGAAATTTTTGAAATTTGAAATTTTTGAAATTTGAAATTTTTGAAATTTGAAATTTTTGAAATTTTTGAAATTTGAAACTTTTGAAATTAGAAATTTTTGAAATTCGAAATTCTAAATTGTTGAAATTTGAAATTGTTGAAATTTGAAATTTTTGAAATTTAAAATTTTTGAAATTTGAAATTTTTGAAATTTGAAATTTTTGAAATTTGAAATTTGAAATTTTTGAAATTTGAAATTTTTGAAATTTGAAATTTTTGAAATTTGAAATTTTTGAAATTTGAAATTTTTGAAATTCGAAATTTTTGAAATTTGAAATTTTTGAAATTTGAAATTTTCGAAATTTGAAATTTTTGAAAATTGAAATTTTTGAAATTTGAAAGTTTTGAAATTTGGAATTTTTGAGATCTGAAACTTTTGAAATTTGAAATTTTTGAAATTTGGAATTTTTGAGATCTGAAACTTTTGAAATTTGAAACTTTTGAAATTTGAAATTTTTGAAATTTGAAATTTTTAAAATTTGAAATTTTTGAAATTTGAAATTTTTGAAGTTTGAAATTTTTGAAATTTGAAATTTTTGAAATTTGAAATTTTTGAAATTTGAAATTTCTGAAATTTGAAATTTTTGAAATTTGAAATTTTTGAAATTTGAAATTTTTGAAATTTGAAATTTTTGAAATTTGAAATTTTTGAAATTTTTGAAATTTGAAATTTTTGAAATTTGAAATTTTTGAAATTTGAAATTTTTGAAATTTGAAATTTTTGAAATTTGAAATTTTTGAAATTTGGAATTTGAAATTTTTGAAATTTGAAATTTTTGAAATTTGAAATTTTTGAAATTTGAAATTTTTGAAATTTGAAATTTTTGAAATTTGAAATTTTTGAAATTTGAAATTTTTGAAATTTGAAATTTTTGAAATTTGAAATTTTTGAAATTTGAAATTTTTGAAATTCGAAATTTTCCAAATTTGAAATTTGAAATTTTTTAAATTTGAAATTTTTGAAATTTGAAATTGTTGAAATTTGAAATTGCTGAAATTTGAAATTGTTGAAATTTGAAATTGCTGAAATTTGAAATTGTTGAAATTTGAAATTTGAAATTTAAAATTTTTGAAATTTGAAATTTTCGAAATTTGAAATTTGAAATTTTTGAAAGTTGAAATTTTTAAAATTTGAAACTTTTGAAATTTGAAATTTTTGAAATTTGAAATTGTTGACATTTGAAATTTTTGAAATTTGAAATTTTTGAAATTTGAGATTTTTGAAATTTGAAATTTTTGAAATTTGAAATTTGAAGGTTTGGAAATTAGAAATGTTTGAAATTTGAAATTTTTGAAATTTGGAGTTTTTGAAATTTGAAACTTTTGAGATTAGAAATGTTTGAAAAATGAAATTTTTGAGATTTGAAATTTTTGACATATGAAATTTTTAATTTTTGAAATTTGAAATTTGAAATTTGAAAGTTATGAAATTTGAAACTTTTGAAATTTGAAATTTTTGAAATTTGGAAATTGGAAATTTAAAATTTTTGAATTTTGAAATTTTTGGAATTTGAAATTTGAAATTTTTGAAATTTGAAATTTTTAAAATTTGAAATCTTTGAAATTTGAAATTTTTGACTGGACATTCAAGGTATTATCGAGCTTACCAATGTGTGATTGGCTAATTATGGTATTTGGAATTTCGTCAATTAGATGTAAATCTCAGTTAGATGTAAAAACTTGTAATGGCTAACAAGTCTACAATCACAAGGAATGCACTCTCGACAGAGAGAGTTAGAGAGCTCAAAACCTTACCTGCTGAACATGTTCGATTGTTCACTAACGATGCTCGTTTTATGTGCACCGATGCCGTACTCCTTACATCCCACGGGAAGAAGGAGATGGAAATGTCTTTTCCTCAAGAGAAGAGGAAAATCCTTAGAGTCCCGGTCATGAGAGCTGGGTTTATCACAGATGATGAAGTTAGGGGGAGACTGATGACAATGGGGCTAGGACCATTTTATGACGGTGATATGGATCGGGAGGCATCCCCTAGTTTATCCACGTTACTCGAAGGATACTTCACGATATTGTTTACCTATATTGAGACTGCTCAGATCAGGGTAACAGGGTTAGATGTAGCCTTAAAAATATGGAACTATGATCTAGAACTAGATATTATAGAAGATATCGATCGTTTGAGAGAGATCTCAGAAGACTCGGTGGATCATATGATATCTATATTTAAGGCCGCATCTTTTCAAGAAATCCAACACTTAATTCCTGTAATAGGTGCTAGTACATTCATTCTCATTGGCAAAAATATTACTGACCAAAGTAGAGTCGGGTGGTTTCAAAATAGGTGGAGATCTCTTGCAGCTATCCTTGCTGTCAAGTTCCCTACTGAAGGAGTGGAGGTTCCTACGCTCACTGGGTGTAGTGGCTTCTATAGTCTGGTATCATCCTTGAGTAATGAGTATGTATCACGTTCTCTTCGAGAGGATTCTAGGTCTTCTTCGATGGGCAGAGATGGCCCATATTCTCTTAATACAAAACCATGTATTCGATGCAAATAAAGAGGTTTTAATGTTTCCTGAGCTTTCTGGGGCTGAGAAATCCTCTATGAGTTTTGCGCTAGAGGCATTGTCCAAATATGACTCTGATGATCGACCTTTCCTAAAACGCTGACGTGGTAATGGCGGTGGACCACTTCCGTCCATTTGGTTCAGTAGCTGCGTTACTATAGTGTCCAGTCCATCTCTGCCCCACACGTAGTCCCCAGGATTCCCCAAAAAAAACCTGTCAATTGTTAAACGATAATTAGTATAAATGTAATGGATATCTTCATAGCAATTAGTGTTCCTATAGACTCGTAGAAATTTGTAATTTCCCAGTTTTCAATTCAAAATTCTAGCAAATTTTTAGTGTAAACAATATCTTGGGTTGTAACTATTGATTAATAATAATATCGTAATAGTTTACATACACAGGTGACTGTCCCGTAGCAACGGGACGTCCCATTCCAGTGAGATTAATGAAAAACTCATGGCAAAAGATTCTCATAGGACATCAATCGTCGTCTCTGTTGTGCATTTAACAATCTGTGGAATATCAAAATTTTGCATTTCAAATTTTCGCCTCGTTCGGGATTCCCCCTACGAGTTGAATTGTATCGTGAAATTAAGGGCTATTAAAACTATCTGTCTCATAGGAACATAAATGTTCCGTCTCATAGTTTCATATGGAAAATAAAAATGGGAGATTCTCTGTTAATTGCCACCCAATGTGAAAATATTTTCCAAGAATTCTGAAGAAATTGAGTAATTAGGGCGTCAAAAAATTACAAAACTTCATTATTAATGAGAGTGATTCAACATAACCGCCGTATCAATAGCTGACGATCGCAGCGCCACGCCGCTCTTGCGCGCGCAGCCTATCATCATTGCTGCGCTGTTCAGAATTTTTGTATTTCAATGGACAGTAGGCTTTGAAAGTTCATAAAACAACCCAATCATAATTGGATCATTATATCCACTTCAACAACAAAGTTTTGCGGAATTATGAGTTGATCGTTTGATAAAGTTGAAGCGTTAGCATCAGTTCTTACGGGCGGGTTATGCATAATTAATGCACACTGGTCCATGTGGTAGCCGCTACGCGGTTACATGCCTTTCCGTCACCGATTTCCAGTTCGATTTCGATAATCGATTTATTTGCCCGGTGGTAGCTTTCATTTATAAATAAGGACTAATTCTTTGCCGGTAGCCGCTACGCGGCCACATGCATTTCCACATTCGATTTCGATTGTAATTTTTATCATGGTATCGATGATGGAGTTTTTTCTTCGATAATCGATTTATTGCGATTCTGATTCGATTTGTGATCGAACCTCTCAATTATATATAAGGATAGGATAGGATAATTAATTATAATTTTTTGATGCCTCAATGACTTATTCCAGGGGATTGATCGTCGTAATTCTTTTGTAGAGAAACTTCTTTCTCTTGATGATAGCATCATTGTTGTTCAGAAATGTTTTTACACAGAATGAAAAGTGATGTCCCCATAATTTTCACTTGTAATATCACAGCTCCAAAATTCTCAGAATTTTTGTGTTAGATTCATTGCAAATAAATATTAATAATAATAATTTTTCCGCCGTTATAAAGGTCAAGCGTCAGTCATATTTGTGAAAAAGTTGGAATTCATTTGTATGCAGGAAACCATGAGGAAGAATTCTAATTAATTTAAAATCTCGTGTGGTATTCGATTTATTTTTTCCGTTCGAATTACGGCCATTGAAATTGCACTTTTAACGGACGTTCGATTTCAATGCCTTGGTTTTATGTTATATAACTAGTATGCAAATTTGCTATCATTGTTGAAAGATTATTAGGTCAAAACCGAAATTTGAACGCAGAAAATTATGATAGAAAATTGGAATTTGGTGATAATGCTAAAAAATGTGTCCCAAAAATTCTAAATTTCCGATACATTCATCTTGTGATTCTACGGGATTTACATTCTATATGGAATCATCGAAAAACAATTAATCTAAAGATTTGAGTGCCGAGAAAAAAAATATTTAAAAGTTTTTTTTTTTTGTTTCAATGGAAAGCTTTCAAACCGTCTGGTTTATGCGCACCATCAACATAAAAACAGTATATTTGTATAAAAAAAGAATTCTTTTTTGCATACAATTTTTTTTTCTCTTAATTTTCTTACTGAATTTGTTTTAGGACTCGAATTTATTTTCCAATTTTTCTTCAAGCATAGCAAATCTCAGATATCAATTTGTACAAAAGGAAAAGACATCGACGATTATGATTTATTCGTTACGAGATTCAAAACGCTCCTTCTTTCATATGTTTCGTTATAGAACCATAAAATTTGGCCACCATGTGCGGACATATATTTTGAAAGTTTATGAATTTTGAGAAATTCTAATTTGGCTTTCAGGATAGTGGAAGAAAAATATTTCACGGGAAAAATGGAATTCCTGAGAAAGAGCTATGGAAGAAAGATATGTTCTGTTTGCTTCTGTTTCAAATTATAATTTTTTTCTACGCGCCAACATATTGTTTTTTTTAATAAAAACAAATTTTTAAAATTTTCTTGGGATGTAATGGCTCCTTGGAATGCTGGACATTGCAATTAATTCCACCGAAAATCAAAATGTTTGTCACCTGTTTTGTACATCACTCCTCCTCCGGCCCCTTGGTAATCCTGTACCACCATCCGAGCCTGAGACAGTGAGTTCTGGGATATCGCTCAACTCCATGTACATTTGTTGCTGGAATAATAAAAATTTTATAATCATTTTATTCATATCTTTTTTTTGCGACTACAATTTAGGAACTTAACTTTCAAAAAAAATTCCAATATTCTGGGATTTCAAATCTAAAATTTTTATGAATCCTGATCAATTTCTGAATCTCCAATTTGTTCTTCAAATTTCTAATATTTTTGTCATTACTAAACCTTTTTAATGCCTTAAAATAATTTTTAAGCTCCATTTTTTCTCCTGAATTTCTTTTTGCCGAATATCTCCCTGTTCTCACTTTCTCTTTTCAAATATTTAATGTGCTCAAAATGCTTCAAATTATTCAAAATTTAATTAGTCTACTCAATTTTGAATATGGACATCGACCATTACAGACTTCAGTGCATGCGTCCTTATAATACGAACAAATTATTGACTATATTACTCACGTCGAAATCAATATCATTGAAATCCTCAGCGCTAATTTCCATACTCATATCATGGTCATCTTCCTCGTTTTCTAGTTTTTCTATGAATCCACTCGCACAATGTGGACATGTGTAATCCTGAAAATTAATAGAAATATTAGCAACAAATTTTTAAAGAAAAATTGAAGTGCATTGGTAACTCTATGAAAAATCGTGTTAATCCATCGAACGGAGAATATTTGGAACGGCCATGGTACTGGCATTGACACTGTATTTTTTGAGTTTACATCACATAATCAAGGCGTTCGCGTTTACATTTGTTCAAAATTAGTTCAGTGTCTAAGCCCTTTAATTCTTCTCACACAATGGTTTTAACCCGTCAGTGGTTGCGCCAATCTCTCAACGTGCTTTAGGCGCGCATTGAGAGAATCTCTCAAATTTTGTTTTGAGATCATAGATCGAAATGTGAAGGAGATAGGCCAATTTTCATGAGAATGTTTTTTGTAGTGCACACTGAGAGCTACAATAAAGCTTCATATGAACATTCGTTAATATTCTTAGTTTAGAAGATATCTGCCAAAAATGCTTTCGGTTGATGGCGCAGAATTTCTCCATAGAGGGCGTGGTTCCAAACTCAATGGCACGTGTAGCGCGTGAGAATTCTGATCAAGTCGAAGAATAGAGTTTCCAGCAACTTAACTGTGTGATCCAAATGAATTTGACCTCTACCGAAATCTACTGAAAGAGGTGCGGTATTAAACTTTTTGCTAGAGATAGTCTCACAGTGCAAGGACAGATGGGTTAAAATTTACCATTCATTTACAAAAATTTGTTAATTGATAGTTGGAATTAAAATGAGCTTGTCCAGAAAGAAATAAGAAAAAAAATAGGTAATCCCGAAAGAGAGGAGAAAATTTTCGAGCTCAAGTTTTATTCTCAAAAATTGTGGAGGTCCAAAAATATAATTTTCAACCTTAGAATGAAATCATTCGTCAACTATAATGAATGAATTCAGGTATAACTTTAGACCAATTTTCGTAAAATTTTCAGGCCCATTGTGTTGTTTTTTTTTCCTTTGAAATAGTCACACGACTACTAGCGACTTCTGTGAAGCACGCGATATCACGTTACGCTTAAACGTTTTACAACTTATTGTATTGATCTTCGGCATCCTGCAAATTTTCCAAGGTCAACAATAGTTCAACAATGATAATAAAAATGCTATTGCGAACGGGAAAAATGGGAGAAATTACGGGGTCTATCACTTCATTGGGAGTTGGTGAATTTTTATCGCATTAATATTAACGCTAAGTATTTTTGAGATTGTCGAAAATTTTCAGAATTTTCGTAAATCATAAAAAAAAAATCATAATTTATTAAACTAATGAATTTCAGCAAATTGAAGAAAATAGAAAGATGGAATTTTAGATTTGTGAAATTATGTTTTTTTTTTTCGTTAATTTGCTTGTACGAATTTAAGGAATTGTTATTAGTTCTCTAAAGTCGCTTAAAATTTTCTAATAAGTAGCGAAGTGATCAATCCTAAATATCTCGAAAAATAACTAAGATACTGAAATTTGCTATAATACAAATTTGTAGATCTCATCCTGGTCTACAAAAAAGGTCTATATAAAAAAGATGCCATTTCGCTTCAATTGGGGGATATTTGACGAAAAAGGTCGCGAGACGAGAACCCATCTAACTTCATTGACAACTTTGCTACTGAAATTTCTGTTCTGGACATAAAGTGTAAAATTTGGAAAAAAAAGGATTTAAAATTTTTAACAAGAAAAAAAAACCATGAAAATGTTGAAAGCTTGAATTTTCCAAATAAATATTACAAATACATTTTAAATATGAAACTAATTTTTGTTTATTTTTTTTTTGCTATAAAAAAAAATTGTTTTTAAAAAATTGGAGAATTTAATGGATCCTTTTTTTTTTGGGGGTGTCAACATATGGTTATGAAAAGAAAGATAGTAATTGAACTGAATTGCATTTTTAAAACGAAATTTTATCCCCCATAAACAAATATTAAAAAAATAAAAAAATAAGATAAGAAATAGAAAAATAAAATAAAACATTTGTATATATACTTGACAACAAAAAATGACAACCTCGATACTTGAGTTTCTCATACTATAGGAAAAAGTAATGTCAGTATATCTGTATCAACAATGGAAAATGAATGCGCCAGAAAATTCTGAATGAATTCCAACTTCCCCGAAAAGTTGGATGAAAAAAAAAACAAAAAAAAGAAAGTGTTTCATCAATATTGAGAATTGTTGAGGGCAAATGACATAACCGTAACTTCCTACACAACCGCTCAAAAAATTCGAAAGCAAATTTTTGTCACATGCAAAAACGATCTAAGATTATTTCAGAATGTTTCGAAAAAATGGTACAAAAATGTGGAGAAAATATTGGAAATATTTGTACCCAAAAATGGACGAAATCTTCCAAATTTTCAGTATAAAAATTATAATGAATGTTTGACTTTTGACGAATTTAAAGTGCACTTTTTTTAGTAATATAAATCACAAAGCAATTTATCTATCCATTAATTTCCACCCAAGTTTCCAATAATTGCCAAATCAACATTTCCACCAAAAGGAAAAAAAAAAACCGAACAATTGCGGTCTTCGACAAAAAGTGAAAATGAAACTGATGCCATTGTACGACTTACTTCCGCACAATTCAAGGTCCCTATATCTATACCCAAACGTTGAACGACAATAAATGACACTTTTGCATCAGAAATTTCCGAAAACTCGATAAAATTTCGGTTTTCCCCAATGAAAAAAAATGTCCCCCTCAACCCACGAAGTTTCGCCAAATTCTTGCGGACATTCTGCAACGAAAAAAAAAATCAGTGTGCGGAAAAAAGCGGTTGGATAAACAATTAGTGTTAACATTTTTGGTTTAATTGCCTTAAAAGACTTGGGGAAACGAAAGGCGTTTAAGAGAGGGGGGGGGGGGGGGGGGGGGGGGAAGTTGAATCACACATGGTTTTGTGACAGTTTATCATGTTTCCAGTACCAAGATTTTTCGTTTATGCGCAATTAAATATTTGGGTCAACATAAGGGGTTAATTACTCACGGGTAATAAACGTTGAATTTCAACACTGCACTTGTGACAGAAAAAACGAGACATTGGAGACCCGTCGACAACGGCTTCAGCCATGTTTTTGCTTGTATCGGCTAAGATTGTAAATTGATGACTGAGGTGATACGATGCACTATTTTGGCTTGGAGAGGTCCTTCTCTTGTTTGCGCCTCCATGTGGAAATAGACTCCTTCCATTTTTTTGAATTTCGAAATGGCCGGATCATTGACAGCTTTCTGAAATTTTTCAACTGTTTAGAATGTAAAATTAATTATCAAACTTTTAATGTTTTTACAATTAAAAAAATTGAGAATATTGAAAAAACGAAGAGAAAAAATAAATGAATGTTTGGAAAGAATTAATTGTAGTGAGTGTCGTCAAACTTTTCTTGGAACTTCGTTGAGCCTTTGTACGTGTCGTCGCATCCCCTCCACGTGACTTTTTCCCCGACGCATGCGCAGAGTCATATGCGCAAAGGACTTTTGTTTACAAGTACCCCCGGTTTCCAATTCCCCTTAAAATTCTCACCCTCAGAATGTCCGGAAAATGGATAAATCGAGTGAAAGAAAGCCGCAAACATTGGTAAACCTAAGCGCAAAGCTTCGTGCAATAAATTAAGTGAATTCCCGGAAACATTGCAAAAATCCAAGCGCTCAATTTCTGGCGCTTGACAGGTCACAGGTGTCACAGTTGACTTCAAAGCAAGTAACGGATGGTTAGACAGATGAAAATCCAGATATAAAATATTTTTTTCCCAAAATTTTGGCTAAATGATACCAGCTGATCAGGCGGGTGTAAACGATTACCGAGAACATTTTTTGAAAATTATTTCTAATGAAGATCGGTCACCTGATCAAATACTCAATTGTGATTGGACGGGTCTTGACTACCGCCATTTTTCCCCGCCAAATTCACCCAAAATTGAATTCAATTTCACAGCTGTCATTCAATATATTTCAGATGTGGTGAAGTGTCCTGGATCTCCTCCATTCAACTACTGACCAAGCTGATGGTGAGAAAAATTTTCTGAAAGAGCGTGAAGGTTTGATCTCCACTTTTGCAAATCAACTGAATAATCATGAAGCTTATGCTGAAGTGACGCCAGCTGATATCAATGACTTCATCAATTATGAGTTTGTTTTATGTGAGCATGAGTGTTTAAATGATGAGGAAATTATTCAGATCGTTGAAGAAGAAAACGACCGAGAGCCTGAGGACCATGTTCAGAATAATAAGAGAAAAGATGAGATAATACATGTGATCGTTAAAGAACAATTTTCCCAAGAGAATTTGGCCAAAGTTGTTCAGTTTTGCGAGAGCACCTCTCGTTATTCCATCAGGCATTTGAGAGATTTATATGAGCCCCGCGAGGCCATGGAGCCACAGATGTCTTAATAGTAGAGGGACATCAGTGGCAAGATACGAAAGATTAATTAAGAAGTTATAGCAAAGCAGAATCTTGCGTTGTCTCAAATACCTAATTTCATTTTCTGGAAAGCCTAATATCTTGTTAACAAGTGGGTTTGAGGATAAATGTTATCAGACATTTTTTGTAGAGAATTTAATTAGCGATAAAAAAGGTTCTATCTGATTTTACTGAGAAAAGAGTCATTCTCGAGATATAACTGAAATTCCTTCGAATTGTCTATTTCTGTGTTTTAGAAAAATTATCAAAAATTTCTTATGAAAAATAAAAGCAAATTTAAGGATTAAGCAAATATCTAGTCAGAGGCAAATTTTTCAAAATTAAAAAAATGACTTTTGTATTGCGATTTCCAAAATTTTCTAAAATGTTCGTACGAGTCTAAACTTCTCAATTTTCAAATGTTTGGCCATAAAAAGTTTGATAAAAAAAATGAAATAAAGTTTCATTATTTCGTACCATTTTCCAGAATTATTAAAATTCGATTAGTTACATTTGTTTCTTAAGGTGAATGAGTTCTATATATTTTTTTTATAAAAAGAATAGTGGAAAACAAAAAATAATCAGTCCCAGATAATTGTGAACTATTCTGGAAAATGCTAAGCACTTCTAAAACGTTACAGAAAGCTAGAGGAAAACCGATGGCTATTCGTTTGTAATTAATTGACAAAATTGGAATTAAGTGTAAATCAAGTATTATAGGATAAGAACTGTAATTTGTATTGACACAACAAATTAATGTCAACTGGAAAAAGAAATTTGATTCCCCAAATTTATTAACCAAGTCTGGCAAGGGAAAATAAAAAATCCATTCATTATTTTTAATGTCTTTTACTTTGTACGTCAACGACAATTATATTATCATACAATTATTTAAATTAGGAAATAAAAATTAATTCACTCCCATTTCATACATTTCACAGTATTTAATTTAGTTCATTTTGTTCACCTAAATTCCACACGCTCTTCACCCACAACCAAACTCGTACGTCTCTCTATCTTTGGTAGCTGAACAGATTTCGTTAAGTAAATGGTAAGAGGCCGAGAAAAGAAATATCAAATTGCAGGTGTGAACGTTCTCAGGTTGATTTTTACATTTAATTTCAAGGGAAATTGTTGCTTAGAGTGGTAATAAGTGGAACTAGCAGGTTCTCTTAAGTAAGCAGCGCCACGTGTGGCAGAAGAGTTGAAGTTCTGCTGGCCATAGTTGGCGGGTCATTGACCCTTCGAAGTTAGGCATATGGCCATGAAGGTCAGGGTATGTGCTTACTCAAGTTTTTTGTAAGTGATACGTATGGAGATCCGCCAAGTTCAGAAGCATCAGTTAGCATTCCTCCTAAAAAGTGACGTACACGCGAAAGTGAAGCCACGGAAAGTTCGTAAGCTTGAAGGCATATAGTATTAAGAAGTTACTCAGCAACCCTAAACTCATCAGATCCCCAAACGTCACATAGAAAAAAACTGTGTTCCAAGAAATCATTGAAACAGCATCCAAAAGAATGGAAAGTATTTTTTGAAAATCAGAAACAATGTTTTTGGGTACAAGGTAGGCGCCATTTTGGTTCGATACTCATAACATGGCGTCACCCATACCGGTCTATCAACTAACAACTTCAAATGTTTTTTGCACTAGTTTGTGTTCTTCAGATCACTCTTGAACTGGTATATTTTGGTATTGAAGAGTGAACAATTCTTTTGAGCTATTTTTCATATTTTTTCCGCACTTCGATATTTTTTTTTTACATTTGAGGCCTCTTAAGGTACTCCCTCAGCAAAAATGTGTCAAATTTTGTTAATTTTCTATGGAGTATATTGAAAACGATTGCCAAAATTGCAAGGAGCACGCAGTTTTTGAGATAGGTGTTGTGAAAAATGCAATTTTCAGGTAGTTCAAATAAACTGAAAATAAATAAATTCAAATAAATTCAAAAGCACAGGAAAATTGGATGTTTTGCTGATGGTTGTAATATGTTTCACACTTTTTCACTGAGGAAGCATTACAACATTCAATTTTAATGCCATGCACCCTTTCCATTTTCAAATAATTTGTTGTTAAAAAAAATTTACCATTACTAGTCTCCATTGCTTATGGATCATGAAATGGAGTTGAGTGTTGAGAATTGCCTATACGAATTAGAACAGATGGAAGTGTTCAAGTCTAGGAATGGGAAATAGTCATGCAAATATCAAAAGTCCCTATTTCATTTAATTTCCCCCTCTCAACAAACCCGCTGAAATTTTCTCTATAACAATTCTTTCATCTTGAGATAAATGCATAACTAATGATTCAATTTGAAACTCTCTCATTCAACCACTAAATTAAATGGATTAAAATCTCCTAACAATCGACATGACCTTGAATTGCTCGACAATTACATTTTCCAATGTTGTTAAACATTCAATTCATACATATTCCCGTAATGATAGGTATTCGTCCCATCTCGCAGACATTATATTACACCAGTGCATCCAAGGTATTTCCGTATTTTCATCACTGAATACAATATATAATAATAAAATGCCATTCCGATATAATGGAAATGGAAATCAATGTCATTTATACACTATCAAATGTGATATACATTAATATCACACAGGTAAAAGATAATTTCATACAATTTTTTCCAATAAATTTCATTAAAACACAAATTTACTTCTATCAATTTACAATAATAAAAATGTTAATAAGCGTTACAGTGATCCTTCTCCGACTCCCTCAAAGTACATAAATTCAATCGAATAAATTCGAGTGAAAAATATTTTTAAAAAATGTTATCAACCGAGAAATAAATGTATCATCGCCATTTCGATGCTCCTAATATGGCGGCGCGCACATCAGTCAATCACCTCACGTTTTCAAACTACAATTTCACGCCTTTATCTTCCTCGAAATAATGTCATCTTGTTTCTTTCTATTGTAGAAAAATGAACAATTTCTTTGAGCTATTTTTCATATTCTTCCATTTTAATTTGATCGAGAATTCATGATCAAAGTTATCCTCAAATTTACTTATCTTACTTCCAAGCTCCCTTAATTACTCATATCTGTTTTCGTTTAAAATGAATAAAATTGTCGTCTTAAGCGGTAGAAATGTGCCAATGATTCCTGCTGATGTACATTTGGCTTCATGATATCGATTTTGACTGTTCATTGTGCGCAATTATTCCTTGATGAAACAATTTAAAACTCAAAACTTCTGAATGCGGAATCGTGGCAATTTTTCCCCCACGGAAAAACACGAGCTTTCACGAAGTTTGACGGATTGCACTTTCCCGCCAATTTTCAAATGCACGCCAGTTCTGTCATTGGATATTCACAGTTTTGGAGGAATAAATTTAGAAAACTCAAAACTTCTGAATGCGGAATCGTCGGAAGTTTTCCCCCACGGAAAAACACGAGGTTGCACGAGTATTGACGGAGTACACTATCTCGCCAATTTTGAAATGCGCGCCAGTTCTGTCATTGGATACTCATAGTTTTGGAGGAATAAATTTAGAAAACTCAAAACTTCTGAATGCGGAATCGTGGGAATTTTTCCCCCACGGAAGAACACGAGTTTGCACGAAGTTTGACGGATTGCACTTTCCCGCCAATTTTCAAATGCACGCCAGTTCTGTCATTGGATATTCACAGTTTTGGAGGAATAAATTTAGAAAACTCAAAACTTCTGAATGCGGAATCGTGGGAATTTCTTCCCCCACGGAAAAACACGAGCTTTCACGAAGTTTGTCGGATTCCACTTTCCCGCCAATTTTCAAATGCACGCCAGTTCTGTCATTGGATATTCAGTTTTGGAGGAAGAAATTTAGAAAACTCAAAACTTCTGAATGCGGAATCGTGGGAATTTTTTCCCCCACGGAAAAACACGAGGTTGCACGAAGTTTGACCGATCCCACTTTCCCGCCAATTTTCAAATGCGCGCCAGCTTTGTCATTGGTTGGATGTTGCCGTTTTGGATGATTTAACGTACAGAATTTTCGAAATTCAAACAAAAATTTACGAAATTTGTAAAACCTTATAGACTTCACATTTAAGTGACTTCATTTGAAAAATTTGAGGATTCTACTTGATGGTTGATCCCCACGGAAATAGACGAGGTTGCACGGGTTTTGACGGATTCCTCTTTCCCGCCAATTTTCAAATTCGCGCCAGTTGCGTCATTGGGTATTGACAGCTTTGGAGGAATAAATTTAAAGAACTTAAAAGAGCTCAAAAAATTATGGAAAACTCTTAATTTTTTTGGAAATTACAAACATTTGCATTTCGGGATTTTCGAGCGCCAAAAATCCTTTGCAATCGGTGCAGTTTGGATCTGCGCATGCGCCGCCATTTTTAAGTAGCGGTCCTGTATTATAACATCAAAATGGTGTTTCAAAATTTTCCAAAAATTTTGGCAATGTTAAAAAGTTAGGAAGAACTACTTTTTTACAGTTGCATAATGCCAGTTAATTAATTACAGCGTTTATTTGGGGTATTTACTTACAGAAGTAAATGTAAAGCTCTGTCTATCGGTTTCCCCTCGAGAGTCGGCTCCAATGTGTGCTTTCGTATTTGATCATCAGTCTAAAAAAAATACTTTTTTACACGTTGAACATTTTGGAGGGTTTTATACCGACGCACTCGGAGATCACTCAGCATCGGCCGGTCCAGCTGTAGGCTCGCAAAGTCGTCCAACTGCATGTCGATTATTTGCGCGCTCATTGGGGTCAATTGTGGGGGATTGTGGGCCCATGGGGCACATTGGGTTAAAGTGATGCAAGTTCATCCAATCGAGTGAAATTGACAGCTAAAACACTTGAATGAGGTGGAGGTATTGGTTCATTTAAAGGCGCGATTTCGGGGAGAGACTTGTACTTTGAAATTTGAAAAGTTAAGGAAATTTTAGAGTGCGAGATTTGGGATATTTGGAAAATAAAAATTCAAATGAAAAGTTGAGAGGTGAAAATGAGAATTTTGTGAATTATAGAAATTTTGATGCTCAGAAATGTTGAGGAAAAAAATGAAAATTTTCAAAATTTTGGAAAGTTGAAAATTTGTTTTTATTCAAAATTTTTTTGGGTATTTTGAGAGCTTTGAGTGCTTTGATGGTCGATTATGGTTGATTGGAAAAATTGGGAAATTTAGCAACTTTGGAAAAAGTTGGAATATGAAGTTTTGGATTTTTTTCTGGGAAAAGGAGAATTGGAAAATTTTGAGTTTATATCATAAAAATTTTTTGATTAAAATTTAGAAGCATGACATTTTTTGAGAATGTGGAAGAACATAACATGAGGGAAATGGAAGATTGTTAACAAAATTGTGAATTTGGGAAATTTGAAAAGTTAGAAAATTTGAAAGTTTGGAAAATTTGAAAATTTGAAAAATTTGAAAAATTTGAAAAATTTGAAAAGTTTGAAAAATTTGAAAAGTTTGAAAAATTTGAAAAATTTGAAAAATTTGAAAAATTTGAAAAATTTGAAAAATTTGAAAAATTTGAAAAATTTGAAAAATTTGAAAAATCTGAAAAAATTGAAAATATTGAAAAATTTGAAAATAATTGTGACAAGCCGCCAAGTACAAATTGATTCCAAAATGAGTCCAACATTAACCATCTGCAAAGTTTTCAAAATTTTCAAAATTCTCAAAAAGCCTTTAAAATAGCTTCTCTCAGATTTTCTACTCTTCAGAAAACGAAAAATCCTGGCGTTGAGAAATCCAAAAACTCACGCCAACCTTAAACTCCTCCCTCAACTACCTTAATTACCCCCACCCCAAGGTCCCACTAAAACCACAAAGCCCACACGTCTGTAATCATAAATTCATTTATTCAATGTATACTTCGATATTAAAAATAAAAATAATAAAAATAGTTATCATGCTCCTATATACATCGCAAAGACCACCATCTTTTCCTTACCCTACATCCCCTCAAACAAACGAGGATCTCCCATTCCTCGATTAAGAAAAAAAATGGTAAAAATTAGTGTCATGTCTACTGAATTTCATTTTAGAGCTCTCTTAAAATAAACTATTAAAGTATGAACTAATCGAAGTATCCTGAAGAACACTCCCAACATTGGCAATGTCTCCCCTCCCCAAACTCAATACAGAAATTTCGGGGATTCCCCCTTTTCCCTATTTCACAATTTACTTAGTTTTATGGAAGCACCCAGAAACTAAATGTACATCGTTATCCTTACAACACTCTAAAATCATAAAAAAAAATATATAAATCAGCTGAGTAAATAACACACCAGCATTGTTCAATTAAAGACAACGATTAACAATAATTCAGACTAGGTGTAAATAACCATTAACCCTAAGATTCTAAATTTCCATAATTTCGTAATAAAATTATTGTTAAAGAGAGGATGAATACGTTAATCAACATAATTCACCAGGCCATTGAGCGAATAATTTATTGGTTTATGCCGTTCTCTCTTTTCCCCTGAATAGTCCTCTTCTACATCAATTCAATCAATTGGATCAATTAAATTGAATTGTTAACAAATGCTAACATATCGTGGATTATAACTGCTTGTAATATATAAAATTTACCATAAAAAATTGATATTACAATTTTAGTTCAAGTTAAAATTCAGAATGTTACAATTGCTGGTAAGAGAGTAATCTAATTTACCGATCGCAAGTAAAATAGGCAAATTAGATATCTACTTTACCAAAAACTGTATCGTTAGTTTTCTGCCTTACCCATCGTGGATTATGCAACGAATCAATATTCAATGCTCTTCACTTTTGCTTTTCCCATTCTGTATCTTTAATAATAATAATAAAAAAAATTGTGTCTTCAATAGAGAGTCAAATAATCAAATGCATTGAGTCAATGTTCTGACCAGGGCAGTTCTTTGAAGGCGCTTGTTCTTGAAATTGTAAATTTGGATAAATGTTCGGGAAATTCCTTTGCACTTGTCTGTGCCTTCACCAAGCCACTCCTTCCCCACCGAATAACTCAGAAGAAACAAGAGCTGGAGAGAACTTCATATAGAACTTTTTGTAGAGGCGCTCGAGCTCTACAAAAAAGTTCCTACAAAGATTATTCCAGTTCCCCTAGAATTCGAGTTGCTCCTCGAAAACCGAGCAAGCCTCCCAAGCCTGGCTTCATCAAGAAATTGAGCTGGCTCATTAAATCTACCATCTAATACACCTGTAGAACAATGTTTATGGCCCCTTACACATAACTCTCATCATATAACACCCATAGTGGTGATGGGTGCCCTGGGCTGAGGTGGTGGTCTGTATGGTGGTGGTGGTGGCAATGACTTGGATCTCCCCGCAATCTTGTGTCTCTCCTCAAGACTCATATGCACTGGTGGCAGATGCTTGAGCCTGGGTGGCAAAGGTGGTGGCACATCAGCCCAACCAGCAGTCTCCTCCTCACTAGTCTCCACTTGCTTAAAATTGTAAACATCACTCCTCTCATAACTATCAACATTATCTCTAGTCCCATAAATATTGTCACTTCGCTCGTTCTCGTATCGACTGGACTCCTTGCTCACAATATACACCTCACTCTTCACCTTCTTGAACTCATAAATATCCGAATTGTAGCTTCCATTCTGGGAAACTGGAGATCTCGATGTGCCATAGATCTCCGCAGCTCGCTTCTTGAAATCCATCATCTCACTCTTCTTCCCAAAGTCGTAACGATCTGATGCCAGTGATTCAGAATGATCAGAATCTTGGATTGACTCAGACATTGCCTTCTGGTGATAAGCAGCATCGTGCACTGACTGCACCTCCCCATCATCCCGCATCATCTTGGATTGCCTGAAGACAATCTCCTTGCAACTATCAATATTGTCCTTCAACCTGTAGTTGCTTGTGTAAATTTCTTTATCATCAAATCTCCCTTCTTTTCTCGTCTCATCATCAGCTTTTGTATTTCTCGATGTGCGCTTTAACTGTGCCCTCAACCAATCCTGCCTCTGGAAATTTGGATTTGTATTTGGTGTTATTTTTTCTTCACGATAATTGTGATCGGTTTGAGATGAGAAGGTCGAATGTAATCGCTCATCCCATCCAGTATTGTAGACTCTAACGTAGGACTTTATGGTTTTGTCCTTGTCTGGCTTTTCAAAATTTGGGGTGGATGTGTTGGAGAGTTCGTCAGAGCCAACTGGTGATTCTGGGATGAATAGTTGACAATCAGAGAGAGTTAGGCCTGAGTCGCGGGAGAGGGACATGTGGTCTTTTCTGGGTGGCTCGGTGAGGTCTAGACTGTCCAAGGATAGTCCACCTGAGTGCAGGCTGTCTGTGCTCTCCTCAGCGCCACTGCCACTTCGCTCTTCGCCCAGTAATTGGGTGACACCATCTCCAAATAGTACTTCACAGTTTCTAATGAGTAGCTCGGTGATTGCTGGCACTGCTCGACTCTGGTTGACTGTTGGGCTGGATGACCACAGCAAACACCGAGATTACTTGCACACATTAGGTTGTGCTTGGCTCTTCTTGCTATGTGGTGGAGGACGCAGATCAGGTGGGATAGTAGGCTGTAATTTGCTTTTGGCAGTCTGTTGAGAATTGTTTTGATTGTTTGGACTGAATTAGTGGGTTCTAGGGCTGTCATCCACAGGGGGAATAAGTGGGAGGTTAGGAGGGGATCTGGTAGAGAGCGCAGGAAGTCTTTTAGGAGGGCTGCCACTGCTATTATTGGCGCGTCCTCCAGGCATGTTGGGTCACCAAACGCCTCTATCTGATCCCGAAGACCACGAACTATTCGAACGTTGGCGGATTTACGGAAGATTCCTTGGATGAATGGACCTGCAGAGAAAGACATTGTCAGTTCAAGGTGTTAGGTGTTTCAGAAATTTAAAAAAACTAGTGGTGTGTCCATGTGTGTGCTCCACTCGGGGCACAAACACAACTGCCCGATTTGGTTTTTCAGGACAAATTACTAAATTTATTCTTCTCCAATATACTACGGTTAATCAGTGTGAGCCCTGTTATTATCATAACGAAAACATGCCTATTTGAGAATTCCAAACTGACTCATTTATGAAGCAGATAGTTATGAATACTTGAGTAGACGCATGGTGAACATGAGGATGAGACTTATGCGTATTACTTGAGTGAGAGTGAGACACCAATAAGGATGCGGCTGCAAAACAAAAACTTTAATATTTTACCCAGTGGAACAGTATAAACAATTGCAATTGCTAATAACATTGCAGATACTGCACAAATGCCATCCAAAATGTGATCCGCTCGATTTTGCATGAAAACGCTTCGATTGGGAGCGTCATGACAGCGCTGGGTCCATTCGTTCACTTATTACATACATAATTGTGGAGACTGCTATACCTCCTTAATTATGCAAATTATCGAAAAAAGGCATTCTACATAAAATACGTATTTTTATAAGGCAAACAACTTTTCTCATATGAATTTTGCGCTAACTCTAATAGTTTATGCAGTAGAACATTATAAACAATTGCCATTGTTAATAACAATATAAGTACTGGACCACTTACTCAAAATTTAATCAGTTATAAAATATGCTTATATCTTTCAACTGTGACATTGAGTACCTGGATTACAACATTTTTGTGTGAATGAACGTTCATTATCACTATTTTCGATTTTTGCTCAACATGAATTTCTCACAAACAGGGGAACTACTCGATGGATTCGATCGAAAATCTAATCAGCTATAAGTTACACGGAGACGCAACGATTGAAAAAAAAATTAATCGAATCGCACGATCCGTTTCCCAGAAAACGTAAACGAACAATTTGGCCACATACGGACGAACACACACACACACATACAGACACTTCTCTGAAAACCCTTCAGCATGATGCAAAACGATCGTGAAAATTTCATCGATCGGAAAAAAAAACGAGATGTGTTACCTTTTGCAAATAGTTGCTGCAACATCACGAGCACAGGCTTAGGCAGACCATTTTCATCCAGTCGGGAGAGATTTACTCCGAAAATGTTGGGGTTGAGGGATAGAGAGCGGCGGAGAAGTCCAGTTATTTTGGACTTGGATTTTTTGAGCGGGGACTTCAGGATTGGACGGAGGATGAAGTGACAGGTGTCGTGGCTACTCTTGTTGCAGTGCTCCAGGTCGAAACCCTCGTCCGTTGATAGGGTGTGACGGAGGTTTGAGAGCTTTATGGCGAATGGACGCTCCTGGCCTATCAGCGGGTAGGGCGCCTCGTCCAGGGAGGTGCGAGCCCACAGCTGGAAGGAACCTTGGAGGTCCAGGAGACGGGTGGCGAGATTCACGCAGGCGGAGGCTGTCATCTCGGAGGGGACCATTATTCTTTTACACTAGAAATTGAAAATTACTGTGAATTGTATTCATATTTTTTGGAAATTCTGGGCATTTTGCAAAATTACTCTCTTAAAAATTTTGAAAATTTTCAAAATTTCAACAAATTCAAAATTTTCAAAAAACTAAAAAAATTCAAATTTTTCATAAAAATCAAATTTAAAAAAAAATCAAGTTTTTCCAAAAAATCCATTTTTTCAAAAAAATCAAATTTTTCAAAAAATTCAAAAAAACCAAAAAATTTCAAAAATAAAAAAAACGGAGAATTTAAGAAAAAATTGAAAAACTAAAAAAAATCCAAAAAATTCAAAAATTTCAAAAATTTCAAAAATTTCAAAAATTTTCCAAATTTTCAAAATTTGTAAAATTTCCGAAATTTCCAAAACTTTCCAAAAACTTCCAAAGATTTCAAGAATTTGAAAACAATTATCAATTTTTAAAATCATAATAATTTCGAAAACTTTAAGAATTTTCAAAACGTGTTAAATGAATAAGGAAAATCCAACTTATCAGAAACAGAAAAAAAAAAATTTAATTAAAAAAAAAAGAAATTTATTTGAAAAAAATTCTGAAGTTTTCGATTTCTGCAGTCAATTTAATTCACAAAATCGCGAATGACGCATCATTTTCTTTCAGTAAGTTTCATCTCAGAGCTTTGAAAATTGGACTTACGTATTCAGTGTTGGTTTCGTTATCGTGATACACAACTTGTATATTGGTGTCGGATGGCTCTTTGATGCTCTCCCCCTGTATAATTTCAGTCAGCTTTGTCCACCAGAGATCCCGAGCTGCTGCAGTCCTATAAAGCAAACAATAGTGAAGGACTCAACAATGCTGACTAGCTCTTTGTAACGAATTGCCAATTCTAAGAGAAAATTGTTGTCATAATCTGCGCATGACGCAGGTCTCGCAAGCTAAGTTAATTCGGGAAACTCTTGGAAAATTTTTGAAAAAGTCGATTTTTTTAAACATAAAAAAATGTCAAAAATGTTTAAAAAAAACTCAATTTTTTGACAATTTGGCGAAAGCTCTAAAAATTTTGCAAATTTCGAATAAGTTTTTTTTTTCATTAAAATTTTTTTTGAGATTTTGAAAATCTCGGAAATTTGAAAAATAAAAAAAATGGAAAAATAGAGAAAAGGGGAAACTTAAATTTTTTGCAATTTTACACGAAGTTTGACGGTTGCACGAAGTTTGACGGATTCCACGTTCCCGCCAATTTTCAAATGCACGCCAGTTCTGTCATGGGATATTCACAGTTTTGGAGGAATAAATTTAGAAAACTCAAAACTTCTGAATGCGGAATCGTGGGAAGTTTTCCCCCACGGAAAAACACGAGGTTGCACGAAGTTTGACGGATTGCACTTTCCCGCCAATTTTCAAATGCACGCCAGTTCTGTCATTGGATATTCACAGTTTTGGAGGAATAAATTTAGAAAACTCAAAACTTCTGAATGCGGAATCGTGGGAAGTTTTCCCCCACGGAAAAACACGAGGTTGCACGAAGTTTGACGGATTGCACTTTCCCGCCAATTTTCAAATGCACGCCAGTTCTGTCATTGGATATTCACAGTTTTGGAGGAATAAATTTAGAAAACTCAAAACTTCTGAATGCGGAATCGTCGGAAGTTTTCCCCCACGGAAAAACACGAGGTTGCACGAGTATTGACGGAGTACACTATCTCGCCAATTTTGAAATGCGCGCCAGTTCTGTCATTGGATACTCACAGTTTTGGCGGAATAAATTTATAAAACTCAAAACTTCTGAATGCGGAATGGTGGGAATTTTTTCCCCGCGGAAACACACGAGGTTGCACGAAGTTTGACGGATTCCACTTTCCCGCCAATTTTCAAATGCACGCCAGTTCTGTCATTGGATATTCACAGTTTTGGAGGAATAAATTTAGAAAACTCAAAACTTCTGAATGCGGAATCGTGGGAATTTCTTCCCCCACGGAAAAACACGAGGTTGCACGAAGTTTGACGGATTCCACTTTCCCGCCAATTTTCAAATGCACGCCAGTTCTGTCATTGGATATTCACAGTATTGGCAGAATAAATTTAGAAAACTCAAAACTTCTGAATGCGGAATCGTGGGAATTTTTTTCCCGCGGAAACACACGAGGTTGCACGAAGTTTGACGGATTCCACTTTCCCGCCAATTTTCAAATGCACGCCATTTCTGTCATTGGATATTCACAGTATTGGCAGTATAAATTTGGAAAACTCAAAACTTCTGAATGCGGAATCGTGGCAATTTTTCCCCCACGGAAAAACACGAGGTTGCACGAAGTTTGACGGATTCCACTTTCCCGCCAATATTCAAATGCACGCCAGTTCTGTCATTGGATATTCTCAGTTTTGGAGGAATAAATTTAGAAAACTCAAAACTTCTGAATGCGGAATCGTGGGAAGTTTTCCCCCACGGAAAAACACGAGGTTGCACGAAGTTCGACGGATTGCACTTTCCCGCCAATTTTCAAATGCACGCCATTTCTGTCATTGGATATTCACAGTATTGGCAGTATAAATTTGGAAAACTCAAAACTTCTGAATGCGGAATCGTGGCAATTTTTCCCCCACGGAAAAACACGAGGTTGCACGAAGTTTGACGGATTCCACTTTCCCGCCAATATTCAAATGCACGCCAGTTCTGTCATTGGATATTCTCAGTTTTGGAGGAATAAATTTAGAAAACTCAAAACTTCTGAATGCGGAATCGTGGGAAGTTTTCCCCCACGGAAAAACACGAGGTTGCACGAAGTTTGACGGATTCCACTTTCCCGCCAATATTCAAATGCACGCCAGTTCTGTCATTGGATATTCACAGTTTTGGAGGAATAAATTTATAAAACTCAAAACTTCTGAATGCGGAATCGTGGGAAGTTTTCCCCCACGGAAAAACACGAGGTTGCACGAAGTTCGACGGATTGCACTTTCCCGCCAATTTTCAAATGCACGCCATTTCTGTCATTGGATATTCACAGTATTGGCAGTATAAATTTGGAAAACTCAAACTTCTGAATGCGGAATCGTGGCAATTTTTCCCCCACGGAAAAACACGAGGTTGCACGAAGTTTGACGGATTCCACTTTCCCGCCAATATTCAAATGCACGCCAGTTCTGTCATTGGATATTCTCAGTTTTGGAGGAATAAATTTAGAAAACTCAAAACTTCTGAATGCGGAATCGTGGGAATTTTTTTCCCGCGGAAACACACGAGGTTGCACGAAGTTTGACGGAGTACACTTTCCCGCCAATTTTGAAATGCGCGCCAGTTCGGTCATTGGATATTCTCAGTTTTGGAGGAATAAATTTAGAAAACTCAAAACTTCTGAATGCGGAATCGTGGGAATTTCTTCCCCCACGGAAAAACACGAGGTTGCACGAAGTTTGACGGATTCCACTTTCCCGCCAATTTTCAAATGCACGCCAGTTCTGTCATTGGATATTCTCAGTCTTGGAGGAATAAATTTAGAAAACTCAAAACTTCTGAATGCGGAATCGTGGGAATTTCTTCCCCCACGGAAACACACGAGGTTGCACGAAGTTTGACGGATTCCACTTTCCCGCCAATTTTCAAATGCACGCCAGTTCTGTCATTGGATATTCACAGTATTGGCAGAATAAAGTTAGAAAACTCAAAACTTCTGAATGCGGAATCGTGGGAATTTTTTTCCCGCGGAAACACACGAGGTTGCACGAAGTTTGACGGAGTACACTTTCCCGCCAATTTTGAAATGCGCGCCAGTTCTGTCATTGGATATTCACAGTTTTGGAGGAATAAATTTAGAAAACTCAAAACTTCTGAATGCGGAATCGTGGGAAGTTTTCCCCCACGGAAAAACACGAGGTTGCACGAAGTTTGACGGATTCCACTTTCCCGCCAATATTCAAATGCACGCCAGTTCTGTCATTGGATATTCACAGTTTTGGAGGAATAAATTTATAAAACTCAAAACTTCTGAATGCGGAATCGTGGGAATTTTTTCCCCACGGAAAAACACGAGCTTTCACGAAGTTTGACGGATTGCACTTTCCCGCCAATTTTCAAATGCACGCCAGTTCTGTCACTGGATATTCACAGTTTTGGAGGAATAAATTTAGAAAACTCAAAACTTCTGAATGCGGAATCGTGGGAATTTTTTTCCCGCGGAAACACACGAGGTTGCACGAAGTTTGACGGAGTACACTTTCCCGCCAATTTTGAAATGCGCGCCAGTTCTGTCATTGGATATTCACAGTTTTGGAGGAATAAATTTAGAAAACTCAAAACTTCTGAATGCGGAATCGTGGGAGGTTTTCCCCCACGGAAAAACACGAGGTTGCACGAAGTTCGACGGATTCCACGTTCCCGCCAATTTTCAAATGCACGCCAGTTCTGTCATTGGATATTCACAGTTTTGGAGGAATAAATTTAGAAAACCCAAAACTTCTGAATGCGGAATCGTGGCAATTTTTCCCCCACGGAAAAACACGAGGTTGCACGAAGTTTGACGGATTCCACTTTCCCGCCAATATTCAAATGCACGCCAGTTCTGTCATTGGATATTCTCAGTTTTGGAGGAATAAATTTAGAAAACTCAAAACTTCTGAATGCGGAATCGTGGGAATTTCTTCCCCCACGGAAAAACACGAGGTTGCACGAAGTTTGACGGATTCCACTTTCCCGCCAATTTTCAAATGCACGCCAGTTCTGTCATTGGATATTCACAGTATTGGCAGAATAAATTTAGAAAACTCAAAACTTCTGAATGCGGAATCGTGGGAATTTTTTTCCCGCGGAAACACACGAGGTTGCACGAAGTTTGACGGAGTACACTTTCCCGCCAATTTTGAAATGCGCGCCAGTTCTGTCATTGGATATTCACAGTTTTGGAGGAATAAATTTAGAAAACTCAAAACTTCTGAATGCGGAATCGTGGGAATTTCTTCCCCCACGGAAAAACACGAGCTTTCACGAAGTTTGACGGATTGCACTTTCCCGCCAATTTTCAAATGCACGCCAGATCTGTCCTTGGATATTCAGTTTTGGAGGAATAAATTTAGAAAACTCAAAACTTCTGAATGCGGAATCGTGGGAATTTCTTCCCCCACGGAAAAACACGAGGTTGCACGAAGTTTGACGGATTCCACTTTCCCGCCAATTTTCAAATGCGCGCCAGCTTTGTTATTGGTTGGATGTTGCCGTTTTGGATGATTTAACAGTGTCGTCGCATCCCCTCCACGTGACTTTTTCCCCGACGCATGCGCAGAATCATATGCGCAAAGGACTTTTGTTTACAAGTACCCCCGGTTTCCAATTCCCCTTAAAATTCTCACCCTCAGAATGTCCGGAAAATGGATAAATCGAGTGAAAGAAAGCCGCAAACATTGGTAAACCTAAGCGCAAAGCTTCGTGCAATAAATTAAGTGAATTCCCGGAAACATTGCAAAAATCCAAGCGCTCAATTTCTGGCGCTTGACAGGTCACAGGTGTCACAGTTGACTTCAAAGCAAGTAACGGATGGTTAGACAGATGAAAATCCAGATATAAAATATTTTTTTCCCAAAATTTTGGCTAAATGATACCAGCTGATCAGGCGGGTGTAAACGATTACCGAGAACATTTTTTGAAAATTATTTCTAATGAAGATCGGTCACCTGATCAAATACTCAATTGTGATTGGACGGGTCTTGACTACCGCCATTTTTCCCCGCCAAATTCACCCAAAATTGAATTCAATTTCACAGCTGTCATTCAATATATTTCAGATGTGGTGAAGTGTCCTGGATCTCCTCCATTCAACTACTGACCAAGCTGATGGTGAGAAAAATTTTCTCAAAGAGCGTGAAGGTTTGATCTCCACTTTTGCAAATCAACTGAATAATCATGAAGCTTATGCTGAAGTGACGCCAGCTGATATCAATGACTTCATCAATTATGAGTTTGTTTTATGTGAGCATGAGTGTTTAAATGATGAGGAAATTATTCAGATCGTTGAAGAAGAAAACGACCGAGAGCCTGAGGACCATGTTCAGAATAATAAGAGAAAAGATGAGATAATACATGTGATCGTTAAAGAACAATTTTCCCAAGAGAATTTGGCCAAAGTTGTTCAGTTTTGCGAGAGCACCTCTCGTTATTCCATCAGGCATTTGAGAGATTTATATGAGCCCCGCGAGGCCATGGAGCCACAGATGTCTTAATAGTAGAGGGACATCAGTGGCAAGATACGAAAGATTAATTAAGAAGTTATAGCAAAGCAGAATCTTGCGTTGTCTCAAATACCTAATTTCATTTTCTGGAAAGCCTAATATCTTGTTAACAAGTGGGTTTGAGGATAAATGTTATCAGACATTTTTTGTAGAGAATTTAATTAGCGATAAAAAAGGTTCTATGTGATTTTACTGAGAAAAGAGTCATTCTCGAGATATAACTGAAATTCCTTCGAATTGTCTATTTCTGTGTTTTAGAAAAATTATCAAAAATTTCTTATGAAAAATAAAAGCAAATTTAAGGATTAAGGAAATATCTAGTCAGAGGCAAATTTTTCAAAATTAAAAAAATAACTTTTGTATTGCGATTTCCAAAATTTTCTAAAATGTTCGTTCGAGTCCAAACTTCTCAATTCTCAAATGTTTGGTCATAAAAAGTTTGATAAAAAAATGAAATAAAGTTTCATTATTTCGTACCATTTTCCAGAATTATTAAAATTCGATTAGTTACATTTGTTTCTTAAGGTGAATGAGTTCTTTATATTTTTTTTATAAAGAGAATAGCGGAAAACAAAAAATAATCGGTCCCAGATAATTGTGAACTATTCTGGAAAATGCTAAGCACTTCTAAAACGTTACAGAAAGCTAGAGGAAAACCGATGGCTATTCGTTTGTAATTAATTGACAAAATTGGAATTAAGTGTAAATCAAGTATTATAGGATAAGAACTGTAATTTGTATTGACACAACAAATTAATGTCAACTGGAAAAAGAAATTTGATTCCCCAAATTTATTAACCAAGTCTGGCAAGGGAAAATAAAAAATCCATTCATTATTTTTAATGTCTTTTACTTTGTACGTCAACGACAATTATATTATCATACAATTATTTAAATTAGGAAATAAAAATTAATTCACTCTCATTTCATACATTTCACAGTATTTAATTTAGTTCCAATTGTTCACCTAAATTCCGCACGCTCTCCACCCACAACCAAATTCGTACGTCTCTCTATCTTTGGTAGCTGAACAGATTTCGTTAAGTAAATGGTAAGAGGCCGAGAAAAGAAATATCAAATTGCAGGTGTGAACGTTCTCAGGTTGATTTTTACATTTAATTTCAAGGGAAATTGTTGCTTAGAGTGGTAATAAGTGGAACTAGCAGGTTCTCTTAAGTAAGCAGCGCCACGTGTGGCAGAAGAGTTGAAGTTCTACTGGCCATAGTTGGCGGGTCATTGACCCTTCGGAGTTAGGCCATGAAGGTCAGGGTATGTGCTTACTCAAGTTTTTTGTAAGTGATACGTATGGAGATCCACCAAGTTCAGAAGCATCAGTTAGCATTCCTCCTAAAAAGTGACGTACACGCGAAAGTGAAGCCACGGAAAGTTCGTAAGCTTCAAGGCATATAGTATTAAGAAGTTACTCAGCAACCCTAAGCTCATCAGATCCCCAAACGTCACATAGAAAAAAACTGTGTTCCAAGAAATCATTGAAACAGCATCCAAAAGAATGGAAAGTATTTTTTGAAAATCAGAAACAATGTTTTTGGGTACGAGGTAGGCGCCATTTTGGTTCGATACTCACAACATGGCGTCACCCATACCGGTCTATCAACTCACAACTTCAAACGTTTTTTGCACTAGTTTGTGTTCTTCAGATCACTCTTGAACTGGTATATTTTGGTATGAAGAGTGAACAATTCTTTTGAGCTATTTTTCATATGTTTTCCGCACTTCGATATTTTTTTTTTACATTTGAGGCCTCTTAAGGTACTCCCTCAGCAAAAATGTGTCAAATTTTCTTAATTTTCTATGGAGTCTATTGAAAAACGATTGCCAAAATTGCAAGGAGCACGCAGTTTTTCGAGATAGGTGTTGTAAAAAATGCAATTTTCAGGTAGTTCAAATAAATTGAAAATAAATGAATTCAAATAAATTCAAAGGCATAGGAAAATTGGATGTTTTGCTGATGGTTGTAATATGTTTCACACTTTTTCACTGAGGAAGCATTACAACATTCAATTTTAATGCCATGCACCCTTTCCATTTTCAAATAATTTGTTGTTAAAAAAAATTTACCCTTACTAGTCTCCATTGCTTATGGATCATGAAATGGAGTTGAGTGTTGAGAATTGCTTATACGAATTAAAACAGATGGAAGTGTTCAAGTCTAGGAATGTGAAATAGTCATGCAAATATCAAAAGTCCCTATTTCATTTAATTTCCCCCTCTCAACAAACCCGCTGAAATTTTCTCGTCGTCTGATGATTCCGTTGAACTTTCTGGCATTATCCAATTGCCTCGACCTCCGGGGGTCCTGCAAAAGAAAAAAAAATCTTCTAAAGTTGACGTTTTTGAAATTTGAAATTTTTGAAATTTGGAATTTGAAACTTTTGAAATTTGAAATTTTTGAAATTTTAAATTTGGAATTTTTGAAATTTTAAATTTGAAATTTGAAATTTTTGAAATTATTGAAATTTGAAATTTTTGAAATTGGAAATTTTTGAAATTGGAAATTTTTGAAATTTGAAATTTTTGAAATTTGAAATTTTTGAAATTTGAAATTTTTGAAATTTGAAATTTTTGAAATTTGAAATTTTTGAAACTTGAAATTTTTGAAATTTGAAATTTTTGAAATTTGAAATTTTTGAAATTTGAAATTTTTGAAATTTGAAATTTTTGAAATTTGAAATTTTTGAAATTTGAAATTTTTGAAATTTGAAATTTTTGAAATTTGAAATTTTTGAAATTTGAAATTTTTGAAATTTGAAGTTTTTGAAGTTTGAAATTGTTGAAATTTTTGAAATTTAAAATTTGAAATTTTTGAAATTTGAAATGTTTGAAAATCGAAATTTTTGAAATAAGAAATGTTTGAAATTAGAAATGTTTGAAATTAGAAATTTTTGAAATTTGAAATTTAAAATTTTTGAAATTTGAAATTTTTGAAATTTGAAATTTTTGAAATTTGAAATTTTTGAAATTTGAAATTGTTGAAATTTGAAATTTTTGAAATTGGAAACTTTTGAAATTAGAAATTTTTGAAATTTGAAATTTTTGAAATTTGAAATTTTTGAAATTTGAAATTTTTGAAATTTGAAATTTTTGAAATTTGAAATTTTTGAAATTTGAAATTTTTGAAATTTGAAATTTTTGAAATTTGAAATTTTTGAAATTTGAAATTTTTGAAATTTGAAATTTTTGAAATTTGGAATTTGAAACTTTTGAAATTTGAAATTTTTGAAATTTGAAATTTGAAATGTTTGAAATTTTAAATTTGAAATTTGAAATTTTTGAAATTTTAAATTTTTGAAATTTGAAATTTTTGAAATTTGAAATTTTTGAAATTTGAAATTTTTGAAATTTGAAATTTTTGAAATTTGAAATTTTTGAAATTTGAAATTTTTGAAATTTGAAATTTTTGAAATTTGAAATTTTTGAAATTTGAAATTTTTGAAATTGGAAATTTTTGAAATTTGAAATTTTTGAAATTTGAAATTTTTGAAATTTGAAATTTTTGAAATTTGAAATTTTTGAAATTTGAAATTTTTGAAATTTGAAATTGTTGAATTTTGAAATTTTTGAAATTTGAAATTGTTGAAATTTGAAATTTTTGAAATTTGAAATTTTTGAAATTTGAAATTTTTGAAATTTGAAATTTTTGAAATTTGAAATTTTTGAAATTTGAAATTTTTGAAATTTGAAATTTTTGAAATTTGAAATTTTTGAAATTTGAAATTTTTGAAATTTGAAATTTTTGAAATTTGAAATTTTTGAAATTTGAAATTTTTGAAATTTGAAATTTTTGAAATTTGAAATTTTTGAAATTGGAAATTTTTGAAATTTGAAATTTTTGAAATTTGAAATTTTTGAAATTTGAAATTTTTGAAATTGGAAATTTTTGAAATTTGAAATTTTTGAAATTTGAAATTTTTGAAATTTGAAATTTTTGAAATTTGAAATTTTTGAAATTTGAAATTGTTGAATTTTGAAATTTTTGAAATTTGAAATTGTTGAAATTTGAAATTTTTGAAATTTGAAATTTTTGAAATTTGAAATTTTTGAAATTTGAAATTTTTGAAATTTGAAATTTTTGAAATTTGAAATTTTTGAAATTTGAAATTTTTAAAATGTGAAATTTTTGAAATTTGAAATTTTTGAAATTTGAAATTTTTGAAATTAGAATTTTTTGAAATTTGAAATTTTTGAAATTTGAAATTTTTGAAATTTTTGAAATTTGAAACTTTTGAAATTAGAAATTTTTGAAATTCGAAATTCTAAATTGTTGAAATTTGAAATTGTTGAAATTTGAAATTGTTGAAATTTGAAATTTTTGAAATTTGAAATTTTTGAAATTTGAAATTTTTGAAATTTGAAATTTTTGAAATTTGAAATTTTTGAAATTTGAAATTTTTAAAATTTGAAATTTTTGAAATTTGAAATTTTTGAAATTTGAAATTTTTGAAATTTGAAATTTTTGAAATTTGAAATTTTTGAAATTTGAAATTTTTGAAATTTGAAATTTTTGAAATTTGAAATTTTTGAAATTTGAAATTTTTGAAATTTGAAATTTTTGAAATTTGAAATTTTTGAAATTTGAAATTTTTGAAATTTGAAATTTTTGAAATTTGAAATTTTTGAAATTTGAAATTTTTGAAATTTGAAATTTTTGAAATTTGAAATTTTTGAAATTTGAAATTTTTGAAATTTGAAATTTTTGAAATTTGAAATTTTTGAAATTTGAAATTTTTGAAATTTGAAATTTTTGAAATTTGAAATTTTTGAAATTTGAAATTTTTGAAATTTGAAATTTTTGAAATTTGAAATTTTTGAAATTTGAAATTTTTGAAATTTGAAATTTTTGAAATTTGAAATTTTTGAAATTTGAAATTGTTGAAATTTGAAATTGCTGAAATTTGAAATTGTTGAAATTTGAAATTTGAAATTTAAAATTTTTGAAATTTGAAATTTTCGAAATTTGAAATTTGAAATTTTTGAAAGTTGAAATTTTTAAAATTTGAAACTTTTGAAATTTGAAATTTTTGAAATTTGAAATTGTTGAAATTTGAAATTTTTGAAATTTGAGATTTTTGAAATTTGAAATTTTTGAAATTTGAAATTTGAAGGTTTGGAAATTAGAAATGTTTGAAATTTGAAATTTTTGAAATTTGGAGTTTTTGAAATTTGAAACTTTTGAGATTAGAAATGTTTGAAAAATGAAATTTTTGAGATTTGAAATTTTTGAAATATGAAATTTTTAATTTTTGAAATTTGAAATTTGAAATTTTTGAAATTTGAAATTTTTGAAATTCGAAATTTTCCAAATTTGAAATTTGAAATTTTTTAAATTTGAAATTTTTGAAATTTGAAATTGTTGAAATTTGAAATTGCTGAAATTTGAAATTGTTGAAATTTGAAATTGCTGAAATTTGAAATTGTTGAAATTTGAAATTTGAAATTTAAAATTTTTGAAATTTGAAATTTTCGAAATTTGAAATTTGAAATTTTTGAAAGTTGAAATTTTTAAAATTTGAAACTTTTGAAATTTGAAATTTTTGAAATTTGAAATTGTTGACATTTGAAATTTTTGAAATTTGAAATTTTTGAAATTTGAGATTTTTGAAATTTGAAATTTTTGAAATTTGAAATTTGAAGGTTTGGAAATTAGAAATGTTTGAAATTTGAAATTTTTGAAATTTGGAGTTTTTGAAATTTGAAACTTTTGAGATTAGAAATGTTTGAAAAATGAAATTTTTGAGATTTGAAATTTTTGACATATGAAATTTTTAATTTTTGAAATTTGAAATTTGAAATTTGAAAGTTATGAAATTTGAAACTTTTGAAATTTGAAATTTTTGAAATTTGGAAATTGGAAATTTAAAATTTTTGAATTTTGAAATTTTTGGAATTTGAAATTTGAAATTTTTGAAATTTGAAATTTTTAAAATTTGAAATCTTTGAAATTTGAAATTTTTGACTGGACATTCAAGGTATTATCGAGCTTACCAATGTGTGATTGGCTAATTATGGTATTTGGAATTTCGTCAATTAGATGTAAATCTCAGTTAGATGTAAAAACTTGTAATGGCTAACAAGTCTACAATCACAAGGAATGCACTCTCGACAGAGAGAGTTAGAGAGCTCAAAACCTTACCTGCTGAACATGTTCGATTGTTCACTAACGATGCTCGTTTTATGTGCACCGATGCCGTACTCCTTACATCCCACGGGAAGAAGGAGATGGAAATGTCTTTTCCTCAAGAGAAGAGGAAAATCCTTAGAGTCCCGGTCATGAGAGCTGGGTTTATCACAGATGATGAAGTTAGGGGGAGACTGATGACAATGGGGCTAGGACCATTTTATGACGGTGATATGGATCGGGAGGCATCCCCTAGTTTATCCACGTTACTCGAAGGATACTTCACGATATTGTTTACCTATATTGAGACTGCTCAGATCAGGGTAACAGGGTTAGATGTAGCCTTAAAAATATGGAACTATGATCTAGAACTAGATATTATAGAAGATATCGATCGTTTGAGAGAGATCTCAGAAGACTCGGTGGATCATATGATATCTATATTTAAGGCCGCATCTTTTCAAGAAATCCAACACTTAATTCCTGTAATAGGTGCTAGTACATTCATTCTCATTGGCAAAAATATTACTGACCAAAGTAGAGTCGGGTGGTTTCAAAATAGGTGGAGATCTCTTGCAGCTATCCTTGCTGTCAAGTTCCCTACTGAAGGAGTGGAGGTTCCTACGCTCACTGGGTGTAGTGGCTTCTATAGTCTGGTATCATCCTTGAGTAATGAGTATGTATCACGTTCTCTTCGAGAGGATTCTAGGTCTTCTTCGATGGGCAGAGATGGCCCATATTCTCTTAATACAAAACCATGTATTCGATGCAAATAAAGAGGTTTTAATGTTTCCTGAGCTTTCTGGGGCTGAGAAATCCTCTATGAGTTTTGCGCTAGAGGCATTGTCCAAATATGACTCTGATGATCGACCTTTCCTAAAACGCTGACGTGGTAATGGCGGTGGACCACTTCCGTCCATTTGGTTCAGTAGCTGCGTTACTATAGTGTCCAGTCCATCTCTGCCCCACACGTAGTCCCCAGGATTCCCCAAAAAAAACCTGTCAATTGTTAAACGATAATTAGTATAAATGTAATGGATATCTTCATAGCAATTAGTGTTCCTATAGACTCGTAGAAATTTGTAATTTCCCAGTTTTCAATTCAAAATTCTAGCAAATTTTTAGTGTAAACAATATCTTGGGTTGTAACTATTGATTAATAATAATATCGTAATAGTTTACATACACAGGTGACTGTCCCGTAGCAACGGGACGTCCCATTCCAGTGAGATTAATGAAAAACTCATGGCAAAAGATTCTCATAGGACATCAATCGTCGTCTCTGTTGTGCATTTAACAATCTGTGGAATATCAAAATTTTGCATTTCAAATTTTCGCCTCGTTCGGGATTCCCCCTACGAGTTGAATTGTATCGTGAAATTAAGGGCTATTAAAACTATCTGTCTCATAGGAACATAAATGTTCCGTCTCATAGTTTCATATGGAAAATAAAAATGGGAGATTCTCTGTTAATTGCCACCCAATGTGAAAATATTTTCCAAGAATTCTGAAGAAATTGAGTAATTAGGGCGTCAAAAAATTACAAAACTTCATTATTAATGAGAGTGATTCAACATAACCGCCGTATCAATAGCTGACGATCGCAGCGCCACGCCGCTCTTGCGCGCGCAGCCTATCATCATTGCTGCGCTGTTCAGAATTTTTGTATTTCAATGGACAGTAGGCTTTGAAAGTTCATAAAACAACCCAATCATAATTGGATCATTATATCCACTTCAACAACAAAGTTTTGCGGAATTATGAGTTGATCGTTTGATAAAGTTGAAGCGTTAGCATCAGTTCTTACGGGCGGGTTATGCATAATTAATGCACACTGGTCCATGTGGTAGCCGCTACGCGGTTACATGCCTTTCCGTCACCGATTTCCAGTTCGATTTCGATAATCGATTTATTTGCCCGGTGGTAGCTTTCATTTATAAATAAGGACTAATTCTTTGCCGGTAGCCGCTACGCGGCCACATGCATTTCCACATTCGATTTCGATTGTAATTTTTATCATGGTATCGATGATGGAGTTTTTTCTTCGATAATCGATTTATTGCGATTCTGATTCGATTTGTGATCGAACCTCTCAATTATATATAAGGATAGGATAGGATAATTAATTATAATTTTTTGATGCCTCAATGACTTATTCCAGGGGATTGATCGTCGTAATTCTTTTGTAGAGAAACTTCTTTCTCTTGATGATAGCATCATTGTTGTTCAGAAATGTTTTTACACAGAATGAAAAGTGATGTCCCCATAATTTTCACTTGTAATATCACAGCTCCAAAATTCTCAGAATTTTTGTGTTAGATTCATTGCAAATAAATATTAATAATAATAATTTTTCCGCCGTTATAAAGGTCAAGCGTCAGTCATATTTGTGAAAAAGTTGGAATTCATTTGTATGCAGGAAACCATGAGGAAGAATTCTAATTAATTTAAAATCTCGTGTGGTATTCGATTTATTTTTTCCGTTCGAATTACGGCCATTGAAATTGCACTTTTAACGGACGTTCGATTTCAATGCCTTGGTTTTATGTTATATAACTAGTATGCAAATTTGCTATCATTGTTGAAAGATTATTAGGTCAAAACCGAAATTTGAACGCAGAAAATTATGATAGAAAATTGGAATTTGGTGATAATGCTAAAAAATGTGTCCCAAAAATTCTAAATTTCCGATACATTCATCTTGTGATTCTACGGGATTTACATTCTATATGGAATCATCGAAAAACAATTAATCTAAAGATTTGAGTGCCGAGAAAAAAAATATTTAAAAGTTTTTTTTTTTTGTTTCAATGGAAAGCTTTCAAACCGTCTGGTTTATGCGCACCATCAACATAAAAACAGTATATTTGTATAAAAAAAGAATTCTTTTTTGCATACAATTTTTTTTTCTCTTAATTTTCTTACTGAATTTGTTTTAGGACTCGAATTTATTTTCCAATTTTTCTTCAAGCATAGCAAATCTCAGATATCAATTTGTACAAAAGGAAAAGACATCGACGATTATGATTTATTCGTTACGAGATTCAAAACGCTCCTTCTTTCATATGTTTCGTTATAGAACCATAAAATTTGGCCACCATGTGCGGACATATATTTTGAAAGTTTATGAATTTTGAGAAATTCTAATTTGGCTTTCAGGATAGTGGAAGAAAAATATTTCACGGGAAAAATGGAATTCCTGAGAAAGAGCTATGGAAGAAAGATATGTTCTGTTTGCTTCTGTTTCAAATTATAATTTTTTTCTACGCGCCAACATATTGTTTTTTTTAATAAAAACAAATTTTTAAAATTTTCTTGGGATGTAATGGCTCCTTGGAATGCTGGACATTGCAATTAATTCCACCGAAAATCAAAATGTTTGTCACCTGTTTTGTACATCACTCCTCCTCCGGCCCCTTGGTAATCCTGTACCACCATCCGAGCCTGAGACAGTGAGTTCTGGGATATCGCTCAACTCCATGTACATTTGTTGCTGGAATAATAAAAATTTTATAATCATTTTATTCATATCTTTTTTTTGCGACTACAATTTAGGAACTTAACTTTCAAAAAAAATTCCAATATTCTGGGATTTCAAATCTAAAATTTTTATGAATCCTGATCAATTTCTGAATCTCCAATTTGTTCTTCAAATTTCTAATATTTTTGTCATTACTAAACCTTTTTAATGCCTTAAAATAATTTTTAAGCTCCATTTTTTCTCCTGAATTTCTTTTTGCCGAATATCTCCCTGTTCTCACTTTCTCTTTTCAAATATTTAATGTGCTCAAAATGCTTCAAATTATTCAAAATTTAATTAGTCTACTCAATTTTGAATATGGACATCGACCATTACAGACTTCAGTGCATGCGTCCTTATAATACGAACAAATTATTGACTATATTACTCACGTCGAAATCAATATCATTGAAATCCTCAGCGCTAATTTCCATACTCATATCATGGTCATCTTCCTCGTTTTCTAGTTTTTCTATGAATCCACTCGCACAATGTGGACATGTGTAATCCTGAAAATTAATAGAAATATTAGCAACAAATTTTTAAAGAAAAATTGAAGTGCATTGGTAACTCTATGAAAAATCGTGTTAATCCATCGAACGGAGAATATTTGGAACGGCCATGGTACTGGCATTGACACTGTATTTTTTGAGTTTACATCACATAATCAAGGCGTTCGCGTTTACATTTGTTCAAAATTAGTTCAGTGTCTAAGCCCTTTAATTCTTCTCACACAATGGTTTTAACCCGTCAGTGGTTGCGCCAATCTCTCAACGTGCTTTAGGCGCGCATTGAGAGAATCTCTCAAATTTTGTTTTGAGATCATAGATCGAAATGTGAAGGAGATAGGCCAATTTTCATGAGAATGTTTTTTGTAGTGCACACTGAGAGCTACAATAAAGCTTCATATGAACATTCGTTAATATTCTTAGTTTAGAAGATATCTGCCAAAAATGCTTTCGGTTGATGGCGCAGAATTTCTCCATAGAGGGCGTGGTTCCAAACTCAATGGCACGTGTAGCGCGTGAGAATTCTGATCAAGTCGAAGAATAGAGTTTCCAGCAACTTAACTGTGTGATCCAAATGAATTTGACCTCTACCGAAATCTACTGAAAGAGGTGCGGTATTAAACTTTTTGCTAGAGATAGTCTCACAGTGCAAGGACAGATGGGTTAAAATTTACCATTCATTTACAAAAATTTGTTAATTGATAGTTGGAATTAAAATGAGCTTGTCCAGAAAGAAATAAGAAAAAAAATAGGTAATCCCGAAAGAGAGGAGAAAATTTTCGAGCTCAAGTTTTATTCTCAAAAATTGTGGAGGTCCAAAAATATAATTTTCAACCTTAGAATGAAATCATTCGTCAACTATAATGAATGAATTCAGGTATAACTTTAGACCAATTTTCGTAAAATTTTCAGGCCCATTGTGTTGTTTTTTTTTCCTTTGAAATAGTCACACGACTACTAGCGACTTCTGTGAAGCACGCGATATCACGTTACGCTTAAACGTTTTACAACTTATTGTATTGATCTTCGGCATCCTGCAAATTTTCCAAGGTCAACAATAGTTCAACAATGATAATAAAAATGCTATTGCGAACGGGAAAAATGGGAGAAATTACGGGGTCTATCACTTCATTGGGAGTTGGTGAATTTTTATCGCATTAATATTAACGCTAAGTATTTTTGAGATTGTCGAAAATTTTCAGAATTTTCGTAAATCATAAAAAAAAATCATAATTTATTAAACTAATGAATTTCAGCAAATTGAAGAAAATAGAAAGATGGAATTTTAGATTTGTGAAATTATGTTTTTTTTTTTCGTTAATTTGCTTGTACGAATTTAAGGAATTGTTATTAGTTCTCTAAAGTCGCTTAAAATTTTCTAATAAGTAGCGAAGTGATCAATCCTAAATATCTCGAAAAATAACTAAGATACTGAAATTTGCTATAATACAAATTTGTAGATCTCATCCTGGTCTACAAAAAAGGTCTATATAAAAAAGATGCCATTTCGCTTCAATTGGGGGATATTTGACGAAAAAGGTCGCGAGACGAGAACCCATCTAACTTCATTGACAACTTTGCTACTGAAATTTCTGTTCTGGACATAAAGTGTAAAATTTGGAAAAAAAAGGATTTAAAATTTTTAACAAGAAAAAAAAACCATGAAAATGTTGAAAGCTTGAATTTTCCAAATAAATATTACAAATACATTTTAAATATGAAACTAATTTTTGTTTATTTTTTTTTTGCTATAAAAAAAATTGTTTTTAAAAAATTGGAGAATTTAATGGATCCTTTTTTTTTTGGGGGTGTCAACATATGGTTATGAAAAGAAAGATAGTAATTGAACTGAATTGCATTTTTAAAACGAAATTTTATCCCCCATAAACAAATATTAAAAAAATAAAAAATAAGATAAGAAATAGAAAAATAAAATAAAACATTTGTATATATACTTGACAACAAAAAATGACAACCTCGATACTTGAGTTTCTCATACTATAGGAAAAAGTAATGTCAGTATATCTGTATCAACAATGGAAAATGAATGCGCCAGAAAATTCTGAATGAATTCCAACTTCCCCGAAAAGTTGGATGAAAAAAAAAACAAAAAAAAGAAAGTGTTTCATCAATATTGAGAATTGTTGAGGGCAAATGACATAACCGTAACTTCCTACACAACCGCTCAAAAAATTCGAAAGCAAATTTTTGTCACATGCAAAAACGATCTAAGATTATTTCAGAATGTTTCGAAAAAATGGTACAAAAATGTGGAGAAAATATTGGAAATATTTGTACCCAAAAATGGACGAAATCTTCCAAATTTTCAGTATAAAAATTATAATGAATGTTTGACTTTTGACGAATTTAAAGTGCACTTTTTTTAGTAATATAAATCACAAAGCAATTTATCTATCCATTAATTTCCACCCAAGTTTCCAATAATTGCCAAATCAACATTTCCACCAAAAGGAAAAAAAAAAACCGAACAATTGCGGTCTTCGACAAAAAGTGAAAATGAAACTGATGCCATTGTACGACTTACTTCCGCACAATTCAAGGTCCCTATATCTATACCCAAACGTTGAACGACAATAAATGACACTTTTGCATCAGAAATTTCCGAAAACTCGATAAAATTTCGGTTTTCCCCAATGAAAAAAAATGTCCCCCTCAACCCACGAAGTTTCGCCAAATTCTTGCGGACATTCTGCAACGAAAAAAAAAATCAGTGTGCGGAAAAAAGCGGTTGGATAAACAATTAGTGTTAACATTTTTGGTTTAATTGCCTTAAAAGACTTGGGGAAACGAAAGGCGTTTAAGAGAGGGGGGGGGGGGGGGAAGTTGAATCACACATGGTTTTGTGACAGTTTATCATGTTTCCAGTACCAAGATTTTTCGTTTATGCGCAATTAAATATTTGGGTCAACATAAGGGGTTAATTACTCACGGGTAATAAACGTTGAATTTCAACACTGCACTTGTGACAGAAAAAACGAGACATTGGAGACCCGTCGACAACGGCTTCAGCCATGTTTTTGCTTGTATCGGCTAAGATTGTAAATTGATGACTGAGGTGATACGATGCACTATTTTGGCTTGGAGAGGTCCTTCTCTTGTTTGCGCCTCCATGTGGAAATAGACTCCTTCCATTTTTTTGAATTTCGAAATGGCCGGATCATTGACAGCTTTCTGAAATTTTTCAACTGTTTAGAATGTAAAATTAATTATCAAACTTTTAATGTTTTTACAATTTAAAAAATTGAGAATATTGAAAAAACGAAGAGAAAAAATAAATGAATGTTTGGAAAGAATTAATTGTAGTGAGTGTCGTCAAACTTTTCTTGGAACTTCGTTGAGCCTTTGTACGTGTCGTCGCATCCCCTCCACGTGACTTTTTCCCCGACGCATGCGCAGAGTCATATGCGCAAAGGACTTTTGTTTACAAGTACCCCCGGTTTCCAATTCCCCTTAAAATTCTCACCCTCAGAATGTCCGGAAAATGGATAAATCGAGTGAAAGAAAGCCGCAAACATTGGTAAACCTAAGCGCAAAGCTTCGTGCAATAAATTAAGTGAATTCCCGGAAACATTGCAAAAATCCAAGCGCTCAATTTCTGGCGCTTGACAGGTCACAGGTGTCACAGTTGACTTCAAAGCAAGTAACGGATGGTTAGACAGATGAAAATCCAGATATAAAATATTTTTTTCCCAAAATTTTGGCTAAATGATACCAGCTGATCAGGCGGGTGTAAACGATTACCGAGAACATTTTTTGAAAATTATTTCTAATGAAGATCGGTCACCTGATCAAATACTCAATTGTGATTGGACGGGTCTTGACTACCGCCATTTTTCCCCGCCAAATTCACCCAAAATTGAATTCAATTTCACAGCTGTCATTCAATATATTTCAGATGTGGTGAAGTGTCCTGGATCTCCTCCATTCAACTACTGACCAAGCTGATGGTGAGAAAAATTTTCTGAAAGAGCGTGAAGGTTTGATCTCCACTTTTGCAAATCAACTGAATAATCATGAAGCTTATGCTGAAGTGACGCCAGCTGATATCAATGACTTCATCAATTATGAGTTTGTTTTATGTGAGCATGAGTGTTTAAATGATGAGGAAATTATTCAGATCGTTGAAGAAGAAAACGACCGAGAGCCTGAGGACCATGTTCAGAATAATAAGAGAAAAGATGAGATAATACATGTGATCGTTAAAGAACAATTTTCCCAAGAGAATTTGGCCAAAGTTGTTCAGTTTTGCGAGAGCACCTCTCGTTATTCCATCAGGCATTTGAGAGATTTATATGAGCCCCGCGAGGCCATGGAGCCACAGATGTCTTAATAGTAGAGGGACATCAGTGGCAAGATACGAAAGATTAATTAAGAAGTTATAGCAAAGCAGAATCTTGCGTTGTCTCAAATACCTAATTTCATTTTCTGGAAAGCCTAATATCTTGTTAACAAGTGGGTTTGAGGATAAATGTTATCAGACATTTTTTGTAGAGAATTTAATTAGCGATAAAAAAGGTTCTATCTGATTTTACTGAGAAAAGAGTCATTCTCGAGATATAACTGAAATTCCTTCGAATTGTCTATTTCTGTGTTTTAGAAAAATTATCAAAAATTTCTTATGAAAAATAAAAGCAAATTTAAGGATTAAGCAAATATCTAGTCAGAGGCAAATTTTTCAAAATTAAAAAAATGACTTTTGTATTGCGATTTCCAAAATTTTCTAAAATGTTCGTACGAGTCTAAACTTCTCAATTTTCAAATGTTTGGCCATAAAAAGTTTGATAAAAAAAATGAAATAAAGTTTCATTATTTCGTACCATTTTCCAGAATTATTAAAATTCGATTAGTTACATTTGTTTCTTAAGGTGAATGAGTTCTATATATTTTTTTTATAAAAAGAATAGTGGAAAACAAAAAATAATCAGTCCCAGATAATTGTGAACTATTCTGGAAAATGCTAAGCACTTCTAAAACGTTACAGAAAGCTAGAGGAAAACCGATGGCTATTCGTTTGTAATTAATTGACAAAATTGGAATTAAGTGTAAATCAAGTATTATAGGATAAGAACTGTAATTTGTATTGACACAACAAATTAATGTCAACTGGAAAAAGAAATTTGATTCCCCAAATTTATTAACCAAGTCTGGCAAGGGAAAATAAAAAATCCATTCATTATTTTTAATGTCTTTTACTTTGTACGTCAACGACAATTATATTATCATACAATTATTTAAATTAGGAAATAAAAATTAATTCACTCCCATTTCATACATTTCACAGTATTTAATTTAGTTCATTTTGTTCACCTAAATTCCACACGCTCTTCACCCACAACCAAACTCGTACGTCTCTCTATCTTTGGTAGCTGAACAGATTTCGTTAAGTAAATGGTAAGAGGCCGAGAAAAGAAATATCAAATTGCAGGTGTGAACGTTCTCAGGTTGATTTTTACATTTAATTTCAAGGGAAATTGTTGCTTAGAGTGGTAATAAGTGGAACTAGCAGGTTCTCTTAAGTAAGCAGCGCCACGTGTGGCAGAAGAGTTGAAGTTCTGCTGGCCATAGTTGGCGGGTCATTGACCCTTCGAAGTTAGGCATATGGCCATGAAGGTCAGGGTATGTGCTTACTCAAGTTTTTTGTAAGTGATACGTATGGAGATCCGCCAAGTTCAGAAGCATCAGTTAGCATTCCTCCTAAAAAGTGACGTACACGCGAAAGTGAAGCCACGGAAAGTTCGTAAGCTTGAAGGCATATAGTATTAAGAAGTTACTCAGCAACCCTAAACTCATCAGATCCCCAAACGTCACATAGAAAAAAACTGTGTTCCAAGAAATCATTGAAACAGCATCCAAAAGAATGGAAAGTATTTTTTGAAAATCAGAAACAATGTTTTTGGGTACAAGGTAGGCGCCATTTTGGTTCGATACTCATAACATGGCGTCACCCATACCGGTCTATCAACTAACAACTTCAAATGTTTTTTGCACTAGTTTGTGTTCTTCAGATCACTCTTGAACTGGTATATTTTGGTATTGAAGAGTGAACAATTCTTTTGAGCTATTTTTCATATATTTTCCGCACTTCGATATTTTTTTTTTACATTTGAGGCCTCTTAAGGTACTCCCTCAGCAAAAATGTGTCAAATTTTGTTAATTTTCTATGGAGTATATTGAAAACGATTGCCAAAATTGCAAGGAGCACGCAGTTTTTGAGATAGGTGTTGTGAAAAATGCAATTTTCAGGTAGTTCAAATAAACTGAAAATAAATAAATTCAAATAAATTCAAAAGCACAGGAAAATTGGATGTTTTGCTGATGGTTGTAATATGTTTCACACTTTTTCACTGAGGAAGCATTACAACATTCAATTTTAATGCCATGCACCCTTTCCATTTTCAAATAATTTGTTGTTAAAAAAAATTTACCATTACTAGTCTCCATTGCTTATGGATCATGAAATGGAGTTGAGTGTTGAGAATTGCCTATACGAATTAGAACAGATGGAAGTGTTCAAGTCTAGGAATGGGAAATAGTCATGCAAATATCAAAAGTCCCTATTTCATTTAATTTCCCCCTCTCAACAAACCCGCTGAAATTTTCTCTATAACAATTCTTTCATCTTGAGATAAATGCATAACTAATGATTCAATTTGAAACTCTCTCATTCAACCACTAAATTAAATGGATTAAAATCTCCTAACAATCGACATGACCTTGAATTGCTCGACAATTACATTTTCCAATGTTGTTAAACATTCAATTCATACATATTCCCGTAATGATAGGTATTCGTCCCATCTCGCAGACATTATATTACACCAGTGCATCCAAGGTATTTCCGTATTTTCATCACTGAATACAATATATAATAATAAAATGCCATTCCGATATAATGGAAATGGAAATCAATGTCATTTATACACTATCAAATGTGATATACATTAATATCACACAGGTAAAAGATAATTTCATACAATTTTTTCCAATAAATTTCATTAAAACACAAATTTACTTCTATCAATTTACAATAATAAAAATGTTAATAAGCGTTACAGTGATCCTTCTCCGACTCCCTCAAAGTACATAAATTCAATCGAATAAATTCGAGTGAAAAATATTTTTAAAAAATGTTATCAACCGAGAAATAAATGTATCATCGCCATTTCGATGCTCCTAATATGGCGGCGCGCACATCAGTCAATCACCTCACGTTTTCAAACTACAATTTCACGCCTTTATCTTCCTCGAAATAATGTCATCTTGTTTCTTTCTATTGTAGAAAAATGAACAATTTCTTTGAGCTATTTTTCATATTCTTCCATTTTAATTTGATCGAGAATTCATGATCAAAGTTATCCTCAAATTTACTTATCTTACTTCCAAGCTCCCTTAATTACTCATATCTGTTTTCGTTTAAAATGAATAAAATTGTCGTCTTAAGCGGTAGAAATGTGCCAATGATTCCTGCTGATGTACATTTGGCTTCATGATATCGATTTTGACTGTTCATTGTGCGCAATTATTCCTTGATGAAACAATTTAAAACTCAAAACTTCTGAATGCGGAATCGTGGCAATTTTTCCCCCACGGAAAAACACGAGCTTTCACGAAGTTTGACGGATTGCACTTTCCCGCCAATTTTCAAATGCACGCCAGTTCTGTCATTGGATATTCACAGTTTTGGAGGAATAAATTTAGAAAACTCAAAACTTCTGAATGCGGAATCGTCGGAAGTTTTCCCCCACGGAAAAACACGAGGTTGCACGAGTATTGACGGAGTACACTATCTCGCCAATTTTGAAATGCGCGCCAGTTCTGTCATTGGATACTCATAGTTTTGGAGGAATAAATTTAGAAAACTCAAAACTTCTGAATGCGGAATCGTGGGAATTTTTCCCCCACGGAAGAACACGAGTTTGCACGAAGTTTGACGGATTGCACTTTCCCGCCAATTTTCAAATGCACGCCAGTTCTGTCATTGGATATTCACAGTTTTGGAGGAATAAATTTAGAAAACTCAAAACTTCTGAATGCGGAATCGTGGGAATTTCTTCCCCCACGGAAAAACACGAGCTTTCACGAAGTTTGTCGGATTCCACTTTCCCGCCAATTTTCAAATGCACGCCAGTTCTGTCATTGGATATTCAGTTTTGGAGGAAGAAATTTAGAAAACTCAAAACTTCTGAATGCGGAATCGTGGGAATTTTTTCCCCCACGGAAAAACACGAGGTTGCACGAAGTTTGACCGATCCCACTTTCCCGCCAATTTTCAAATGCGCGCCAGCTTTGTCATTGGTTGGATGTTGCCGTTTTGGATGATTTAACGTACAGAATTTTCGAAATTCAAACAAAAATTTACGAAATTTGTAAAACCTTATAGACTTCACATTTAAGTGACTTCATTTGAAAAATTTGAGGATTCTACTTGATGGTTGATCCCCACGGAAATAGACGAGGTTGCACGGGTTTTGACGGATTCCTCTTTCCCGCCAATTTTCAAATTCGCGCCAGTTGCGTCATTGGGTATTGACAGCTTTGGAGGAATAAATTTAAAGAACTTAAAAGAGCTCAAAAAATTATGGAAAACTCTTAATTTTTTTGGAAATTACAAACATTTGCATTTCGGGATTTTCGAGCGCCAAAAATCCTTTGCAATCGGTGCAGTTTGGATCTGCGCATGCGCCGCCATTTTTAAGTAGCGGTCCTGTATTATAACATCAAAATGGTGTTTCAAAATTTTCCAAAAATTTTGGCAATGTTAAAAAGTTAGGAAGAACTACTTTTTTACAGTTGCATAATGCCAGTTAATTAATTACAGCGTTTATTTGGGGTATTTACTTACAGAAGTAAATGTAAAGCTCTGTCTATCGGTTTCCCCTCGAGAGTCGGCTCCAATGTGTGCTTTCGTATTTGATCATCAGTCTAAAAAAAATACTTTTTTACACGTTGAACATTTTGGAGGGTTTTATACCGACGCACTCGGAGATCACTCAGCATCGGCCGGTCCAGCTGTAGGCTCGCAAAGTCGTCCAACTGCATGTCGATTATTTGCGCGCTCATTGGGGTCAATTGTGGGGGATTGTGGGCCCATGGGGCACATTGGGTTAAAGTGATGCAAGTTCATCCAATCGAGTGAAATTGACAGCTAAAACACTTGAATGAGGTGGAGGTATTGGTTCATTTAAAGGCGCGATTTCGGGGAGAGACTTGTACTTTGAAATTTGAAAAGTTAAGGAAATTTTAGAGTGCGAGATTTGGGATATTTGGAAAATAAAAATTCAAATGAAAAGTTGAGAGGTGAAAATGAGAATTTTGTGAATTATAGAAATTTTGATGCTCAGAAATGTTGAGGAAAAAAATGAAAATTTTCAAAATTTTGGAAAGTTGAAAATTTGTTTTTATTCAAAATTTTTTTGGGTATTTTGAGAGCTTTGAGTGCTTTGATGGTCGATTATGGTTGATTGGAAAAATTGGGAAATTTAGCAACTTTGGAAAAAGTTGGAATATGAAGTTTTGGATTTTTTTCTGGGAAAAGGAGAATTGGAAAATTTTGAGTTTATATCATAAAAATTTTTTGATTAAAATTTAGAAGCATGACATTTTTTGAGAATGTGGAAGAACATAACATGAGGGAAATGGAAGATTGTTAACAAAATTGTGAATTTGGGAAATTTGAAAAGTTAGAAAATTTGAAAGTTTGGAAAATTTGAAAATTTGAAAAATTTGAAAAATTTGAAAAATTTGAAAAGTTTGAAAAATTTGAAAAGTTTGAAAAATTTGAAAAATTTGAAAAATTTGAAAAATTTGAAAAATTTGAAAAATTTGAAAAATTTGAAAAATTTGAAAAATTTGAAAAATCTGAAAAAATTGAAAATATTGAAAAATTTGAAAATAATTGTGACAAGCCGCCAAGTACAAATTGATTCCAAAATGAGTCCAACATTAACCATCTGCAAAGTTTTCAAAATTTTCAAAATTCTCAAAAAGCCTTTAAAATAGCTTCTCTCAGATTTTCTACTCTTCAGAAAACGAAAAATCCTGGCGTTGAGAAATCCAAAAACTCACGCCAACCTTAAACTCCTCCCTCAACTACCTTAATTACCCCCACCCCAAGGTCCCACTAAAACCACAAAGCCCACACGTCTGTAATCATAAATTCATTTATTCAATGTATACTTCGATATTAAAAATAAAAATAATAAAAATAGTTATCATGCTCCTATATACATCGCAAAGACCACCATCTTTTCCTTACCCTACATCCCCTCAAACAAACGAGGATCTCCCATTCCTCGATTAAGAAAAAAAATGGTAAAAATTAGTGTCATGTCTACTGAATTTCATTTTAGAGCTCTCTTAAAATAAACTATTAAAGTATGAACTAATCGAAGTATCCTGAAGAACACTCCCAACATTGGCAATGTCTCCCCTCCCCAAACTCAATACAGAAATTTCGGGGATTCCCCCTTTTCCCTATTTCACAATTTACTTAGTTTTATGGAAGCACCCAGAAACTAAATGTACATCGTTATCCTTACAACACTCTAAAATCATAAAAAAAAATATATAAATCAGCTGAGTAAATAACACACCAGCATTGTTCAATTAAAGACAACGATTAACAATAATTCAGACTAGGTGTAAATAACCATTAACCCTAAGATTCTAAATTTCCATAATTTCGTAATAAAATTATTGTTAAAGAGAGGATGAATACGTTAATCAACATAATTCACCAGGCCATTGAGCGAATAATTTATTGGTTTATGCCGTTCTCTCTTTTCCCCTGAATAGTCCTCTTCTACATCAATTCAATCAATTGGATCAATTAAATTGAATTGTTAACAAATGCTAACATATCGTGGATTATAACTGCTTGTAATATATAAAATTTACCATAAAAAATTGATATTACAATTTTAGTTCAAGTTAAAATTCAGAATGTTACAATTGCTGGTAAGAGAGTAATCTAATTTACCGATCGCAAGTAAAATAGGCAAATTAGATATCTACTTTACCAAAAACTGTATCGTTAGTTTTCTGCCTTACCCATCGTGGATTATGCAACGAATCAATATTCAATGCTCTTCACTTTTGCTTTTCCCATTCTGTATCTTTAATAATAATAATAAAAAAAATTGTGTCTTCAATAGAGAGTCAAATAATCAAATGCATTGAGTCAATGTTCTGACCAGGGCAGTTCTTTGTAGGCGCTTGTTCTTGAAATTGTAAATTTGGATAAATGTTCGGGAAATTCCTTTGCACTTGTCTGTGCCTTCACCAAGCCACTCCTTCCCCACCGAATAACTCAGAAGAAACAAGAGCTGGAAAGAACTTCATATAGAACTTTTTGTAGAGGCGCTCGAGCTCTACAAAAAAGTTCCTACAAAGATTGTTCCAGTTCCCCTAGAATTCGAGTTGCTCCTCGAAAACCGAGCAAGCCTCCCAAGCCTGGCTTCATCAAGAAATTGAGCTGGCTCATTAAATCTACCATCTAATACACCTGTAGAACAATGTTTATGGCCCCTTACACATAACTCTCATCATATAACACCCATAGTGGTGATGGGTGCCCTGGGCTGAGGTGGTGGTCTGTATGGTGGTGGTGGTGGCAATGACTTGGATCTCCCCGCAATCTTGTGTCTCTCCTCAAGACTCATATGCACTGGTGGCAGATGCTTGAGCCTGGGTGGCAAAGGTGGTGGCACATCAGCCCAACCAGCAGTCTCCTCCTCACTAGTCTCCACTTGCTTAAAATTGTAAACATCACTCCTCTCATAACTATCAACATTATCTCTAGTCCCATAAATATTGTCACTTCGCTCGTTCTCGTATCGACTGGACTCCTTGCTCACAATATACACCTCACTCTTCACCTTCTTGAACTCATAAATATCCGAATTGTAGCTTCCATTCTGGGAAACTGGAGATCTCGATGTGCCATAGATCTCCGCAGCTCGCTTCTTGAAATCCATCATCTCACTCTTCTTCCCAAAGTCGTAACGATCTGATGCCAGTGATTCAGAATGATCAGAATCTTGGATTGACTCAGACATTGCCTTCTGGTGATAAGCAGCATCGTGCACTGACTGCACCTCCCCATCATCCCGCATCATCTTGGATTGCCTGAAGACAATCTCCTTGCAACTATCAATATTGTCCTTCAACCTGTAGTTGCTTGTGTAAATTTCTTTATCATCAAATCTCCCTTCTTTTCTCGTCTCATCATCAGCTTTTGTATTTCTCGATGTGCGCTTTAACTGTGCCCTCAACCAATCCTGCCTCTGGAAATTTGGATTTGTATTTGGTGTTATTTTTTCTTCACGATAATTGTGATCGGTTTGAGATGAGAAGGTCGAATGTAATCGCTCATCCCATCCAGTATTGTAGACTCTAACGTAGGACTTTATGGTTTTGTCCTTGTCTGGCTTTTCAAAATTTGGGGTGGATGTGTTGGAGAGTTCGTCAGAGCCAACTGGTGATTCTGGGATGAATAGTTGACAATCAGAGAGAGTTAGGCCTGAGTCGCGGGAGAGGGACATGTGGTCTTTTCTGGGTGGCTCGGTGAGGTCTAGACTGTCCAAGGATAGTCCACCTGAGTGCAGGCTGTCTGTGCTCTCCTCAGCGCCACTGCCACTTCGCTCTTCGCCCAGTAATTGGGTGACACCATCTCCAAATAGTACTTCACAGTTTCTAATGAGTAGCTCGGTGATTGCTGGCACTGCTCGACTCTGGTTGACTGTTGGGCTGGATGACCACAGCAAACACCGAGATTACTTGCACACATTAGGTTGTGCTTGGCTCTTCTTGCTATGTGGTGGAGGACGCAGATCAGGTGGGATAGTAGGCTGTAATTTGCTTTTGGCAGTCTGTTGAGAATTGTTTTGATTGTTTGGACTGAATTAGTGGTTTCTAGGGCTGCCATCCACAGGGGGAATAAGTGGGAGGTTAGGAGGGGATCTGGTAGAGAGCGCAGGAAGTCTTTTAGGAGGGCTGCCACTGCTATTATTGGCGCGTCCTCCAGGCATGTTGGGTCACCAAACGCCTCTATCTGATCCCGAAGACCACGAACTATTCGAACGTTGGCGGATTTACGGAAGATTCCTTGGATGAATGGACCTGCAGAGAAAGACATTGTCAGTTCAAGGTGTTAGGTGTTTCAGAAATTTAAAAAAACTAGTGGTGTGTCCATGTGTGTGCTCCACTCGGGGCACAAACACAACTGCCCGATTTGGTTTTTCAGGACAAATTACTAAATTTATTCTTCTCCAATATACTACGGTTAATCAGTGTGAGCCCTGTTATTATCATAACGAAAACATGCCTATTTGAGAATTCCAAACTGACTCATTTATGAAGCAGATAGTTATGAATACTTGAGTAGACGCATGGTGAACATGAGGATGAGACTTATGCGTATTACTTGAGTGAGAGTGAGACACCAATAAGGATGCGGCTGCAAAACAAAAACTTTAATATTTTACCCAGTGGAACAGTATAAACAATTGCAATTGCTAATAACATTGCAGATACTGCACAAATGCCATCCAAAATGTGATCCGCTCGATTTTGCATGAAAACGCTTCGATTGGGAGCGTCATGACAGCGCTGGGTCCATTCGTTCACTTATTACATACATAATTGTGGAGACTGCTATACCTCCTTAATTATGCAAATTATCGAAAAAAGGCATTCTACATAAAATACGTATTTTTATAAGGCAAACAACTTTTCTCATATGAATTTTGCGCTAACTCTAATAGTTTATGCAGTAGAACATTATAAACAATTGCCATTGTTAATAACAATATAAGTACTGGACCACTTACTCAAAATTTAATCAGTTATAAAATATGCTTATATCTTTCAACTGTGACATTGAGTACCTGGATTACAACATTTTTGTGTGAATGAACGTTCATTATCACTATTTTCGATTTTTGCTCAACATGAATTTCTCACAAACAGGGGAACTACTCGATGGATTCGATCGAAAATCTAATCAGCTATAAGTTACACGGAGACGCAACGATTGAAAAAAAAATTAATCGAATCGCACGATCCGTTTCCCAGAAAACGTAAACGAACAATTTGGCCACATACGGACGAACACACACACACACATACAGACACTTCTCTGAAAACCCTTCAGCATGATGCAAAACGATCGTGAAAATTTCATCGATCGGAAAAAAAACGAGATGTGTTACCTTTTGCAAATAGTTGCTGCAACATCACGAGCACAGGCTTAGGCAGACCATTTTCATCCAGTCGGGAGAGATTTACTCCGAAAATGTTGGGGTTGAGGGATAGAGAGCGGCGGAGAAGTCCAGTTATTTTGGACTTGGATTTTTTGAGCGGGGACTTCAGGATTGGACGGAGGATGAAGTGACAGGTGTCGTGGCTACTCTTGTTGCAGTGCTCCAGGTCGAAACCCTCGTCCGTTGATAGGGTGTGACGGAGGTTTGAGAGCTTTATGGCGAATGGACGCTCCTGGCCTATCAGCGGGTAGGGCGCCTCGTCCAGGGAGGTGCGAGCCCACAGCTGGAAGGAACCTTGGAGGTCCAGGAGACGGGTGGCGAGATTCACGCAGGCGGAGGCTGTCATCTCGGAGGGGACCATTATTCTTTTACACTAGAAATTGAAAATTACTGTGAATTGTATTCATATTTTTTGGAAATTCTGGGCATTTTGCAAAATTACTCTCTTAAAAATTTTGAAAATTTTCAAAATTTCAACAAATTCAAAATTTTCAAAAAACTAAAAAAATTCAAATTTTTCATAAAAATCAAATTTAAAAAAAAATCAAGTTTTTCCAAAAAATCCATTTTTTCAAAAAAATCAAATTTTTCAAAAAATTCAAAAAAACCAAAAAATTTCAAAAATAAAAAAAACGGAGAATTTAAGAAAAAATTGAAAAACTAAAAAAAATCCAAAAAATTCAAAAATTTCAAAAATTTCAAAAATTTCAAAAATTTTCCAAATTTTCAAAATTTGTAAAATTTCCGAAATTTCCAAAACTTTCCAAAAACTTCCAAAGATTTCAAGAATTTGAAAACAATTATCAATTTTTAAAATCATAATAATTTCGAAAACTTTAAGAATTTTCAAAACGTGTTAAATGAATAAGGAAAATCCAACTTATCAGAAACAGAAAAAAAAAATTTAATTAAAAAAAAAAGAAATTTATTTGAAAAAAATTCTGAAGTTTTCGATTTCTGCAGTCAATTTAATTCACAAAATCGCGAATGACGCATCATTTTCTTTCAGTAAGTTTCATCTCAGAGCTTTGAAAATTGGACTTACGTATTCAGTGTTGGTTTCGTTATCGTGATACACAACTTGTATATTGGTGTCGGATGGCTCTTTGATGCTCTCCCCCTGTATAATTTCAGTCAGCTTTGTCCACCAGAGATCCCGAGCTGCTGCAGTCCTATAAAGCAAACAATAGTGAAGGACTCAACAATGCTGACTAGCTCTTTGTAACGAATTGCCAATTCTAAGAGAAAATTGTTGTCATAATCTGCGCATGACGCAGGTCTCGCAAGCTAAGTTAATTCGGGAAACTCTTGGAAAATTTTTGAAAAAGTCGATTTTTTTAAACATAAAAAAATGTCAAAAATGTTTAAAAAATCTCAATTTTTTGACAATTTGGCGAAAGCTCTAAAAATTTTGCAAATTTCGAATAAGTTTTTTTTTTCATTAAAAATTTCTTTGAGATTTTGAAAATCTCGGAAATTTGAAAAATAAAAAAAATGGAAAAATAGAGAAAAGGGGAAACTTAAATTTTTTGCAATTTTACACGAAGTTTGACGGTTGCACGAAGTTTGACGGATTCCACGTTCCCGCCAATTTTCAAATGCACGCCAGTTCTGTCATGGGATATTCACAGTTTTGGAGGAATAAATTTAGAAAACTCAAAACTTCTGAATGCGGAATCGTGGGAAGTTTTCCCCCACGGAAAAACACGAGGTTGCACGAAGTTTGACGGATTGCACTTTCCCGCCAATTTTCAAATGCACGCCAGTTCTGTCATTGGATATTCACAGTTTTGGAGGAATAAATTTAGAAAACTCAAAACTTCTGAATGCGGAATCGTGGGAAGTTTTCCCCCACGGAAAAACACGAGGTTGCACGAAGTTTGACGGATTGCACTTTCCCGCCAATTTTCAAATGCACGCCAGTTCTGTCATTGGATATTCACAGTTTTGGAGGAATAAATTTAGAAAACTCAAAACTTCTGAATGCGGAATCGTCGGAAGTTTTCCCCCACGGAAAAACACGAGGTTGCACGAGTATTGACGGAGTACACTATCTCGCCAATTTTCAAATGCGCGCCAGTTCTGTCATTGGATACTCACAGTTTTGGCGGAATAAATTTATAAAACTCAAAACTTCTGAATGCGGAATGGTGGGAATTTTTTCCCCGCGGAAACACACGAGGTTGCACGAAGTTTGACGGATTCCACTTTCCCGCCAATTTTCAAATGCACGCCAGTTCTGTCATTGGATATTCACAGTTTTGGAGGAATAAATTTAGAAAACTCAAAACTTCTGAATGCGGAATCGTGGGAATTTCTTCCCCCACGGAAAAACACGAGGTTGCACGAAGTTTGACGGATTCCACTTTCCCGCCAATTTTCAAATGCACGCCAGTTCTGTCATTGGATATTCACAGTATTGGCAGAATAAATTTAGAAAACTCAAAACTTCTGAATGCGGAATCGTGGGAATTTTTTTCCCGCGGAAACACACGAGGTTGCACGAAGTTTGACGGATTCCACTTTCCCGCCAATTTTCAAATGCACGCCATTTCTGTCATTGGATATTCACAGTATTGGCAGTATAAATTTGGAAAACTCAAAACTTCTGAATGCGGAATCGTGGCAATTTTTCCCCCACGGAAAAACACGAGGTTGCACGAAGTTTGACGGATTCCACTTTCCCGCCAATATTCAAATGCACGCCAGTTCTGTCATTGGATATTCTCAGTTTTGGAGGAATAAATTTAGAAAACTCAAAACTTCTGAATGCGGAATCGTGGGAAGTTTTCCCCCACGGAAAAACACGAGGTTGCACGAAGTTCGACGGATTGCACTTTCCCGCCAATTTTCAAATGCACGCCATTTCTGTCATTGGATATTCACAGTATTGGCAGTATAAATTTGGAAAACTCAAAACTTCTGAATGCGGAATCGTGGCAATTTTTCCCCCACGGAAAAACACGAGGTTGCACGAAGTTTGACGGATTCCACTTTCCCGCCAATATTCAAATGCACGCCAGTTCTGTCATTGGATATTCTCAGTTTTGGAGGAATAAATTTAGAAAACTCAAAACTTCTGAATGCGGAATCGTGGGAAGTTTTCCCCCACGGAAAAACACGAGGTTGCACGAAGTTTGACGGATTCCACTTTCCCGCCAATATTCAAATGCACGCCAGTTCTGTCATTGGATATTCACAGTTTTGGAGGAATAAATTTATAAAACTCAAAACTTCTGAATGCGGAATCGTGGGAAGTTTTCCCCCACGGAAAAACACGAGGTTGCACGAAGTTTGACGGATTCCACTTTCCCGCCAATATTCAAATGCACGCCAGTTCTGTCATTGGATATTCACAGTTTTGGAGGAATAAATTTATAAAACTCAAAACTTCTGAATGCGGAATCGTGGGAATTTTTTTCCCGCGGAAACACACGAGGTTGCACGAAGTTTGACGGAGTACACTTTCCCGCCAATTTTGAAATGCGCGCCAGTTCGGTCATTGGATATTCTCAGTTTTGGAGGAATAAATTTAGAAAACTCAAAACTTCTGAATGCGGAATCGTGGGAATTTCTTCCCCCACGGAAAAACACGAGGTTGCACGAAGTTTGACGGATTCCACTTTCCCGCCAATTTTCAAATGCACGCCAGTTCTGTCATTGGATATTCTCAGTCTTGGAGGAATAAATTTAGAAAACTCAAAACTTCTGAATGCGGAATCGTGGGAATTTCTTCCCCCACGGAAACACACGAGGTTGCACGAAGTTTGACGGATTCCACTTTCCCGCCAATTTTCAAATGCACGCCAGTTCTGTCATTGGATATTCACAGTATTGGCAGAATAAAGTTAGAAAACTCAAAACTTCTGAATGCGGAATCGTGGGAATTTTTTTCCCGCGGAAACACACGAGGTTGCACGAAGTTTGACGGAGTACACTTTCCCGCCAATTTTGAAATGCGCGCCAGTTCTGTCATTGGATATTCACAGTTTTGGAGGAATAAATTTAGAAAACTCAAAACTTCTGAATGCGGAATCGTGGGAAGTTTTCCCCCACGGAAAAACACGAGGTTGCACGAAGTTTGACGGATTCCACTTTCCCGCCAATATTCAAATGCACGCCAGTTCTGTCATTGGATATTCACAGTTTTGGAGGAATAAATTTATAAAACTCAAAACTTCTGAATGCGGAATCGTGGGAATTTCTTCCCCCACGGAAAAACACGACCTTTCACGAAGTTTGACGGATTGCACTTTCCCGCCAATTTTCAAATGCACGCCAGTTCTGTCACTGGATATTCACAGTTTTGGAGGAATAAATTTAGAAAACTCAAAACTTCTGAATGCGGAATCGTGGGAATTTTTTTCCCGCGGAAACACACGAGGTTGCACGAAGTTTGACGGAGTACACTTTCCCGCCAATTTTGAAATGCGCGCCAGTTCTGTCATTGGATATTCACAGTTTTGGAGGAATAAATTTAGAAAACTCAAAACTTCTGAATGCGGAATCGTGGGAGGTTTTCCCCCACGGAAAAACACGAGGTTGCACGAAGTTCGACGGATTCCACGTTCCCGCCAATTTTCAAATGCACGCCAGTTCTGTCATTGGATATTCACAGTTTTGGAGGAATAAATTTAGAAAACCCAAAACTTCTGAATGCGGAATCGTGGCAATTTTTCCCCCACGGAAAAACACGAGGTTGCACGAAGTTTGACGGATTCCACTTTCCCGCCAATATTCAAATGCACGCCAGTTCTGTCATTGGATATTCTCAGTTTTGGAGGAATAAATTTAGAAAACTCAAAACTTCTGAATGCGGAATCGTGGGAATTTCTTCCCCCACGGAAAAACACGAGGTTGCACGAAGTTTGACGGATTCCACTTTCCCGCCAATTTTCAAATGCACGCCAGTTCTGTCATTGGATATTCACAGTATTGGCAGAATAAATTTAGAAAACTCAAAACTTCTGAATGCGGAATCGTGGGAATTTTTTTCCCGCGGAAACACACGAGGTTGCACGAAGTTTGACGGAGTACACTTTCCCGCCAATTTTGAAATGCGCGCCAGTTCTGTCATTGGATATTCACAGTTTTGGAGGAATAAATTTAGAAAACTCAAAACTTCTGAATGCGGAATCGTGGGAATTTCTTCCCCCACGGAAAAACACGAGCTTTCACGAAGTTTGACGGATTGCACTTTCCCGCCAATTTTCAAATGCACGCCAGATCTGTCCTTGGATATTCAGTTTTGGAGGAATAAATTTAGAAAACTCAAAACTTCTGAATGCGGAATCGTGGGAATTTCTTCCCCCACGGAAAAACACGAGGTTGCACGAAGTTTGACGGATTCCACTTTCCCGCCAATTTTCAAATGCGCGCCAGCTTTGTTATTGGTTGGATGTTGCCGTTTTGGATGATTTAACAGTGTCGTCGCATCCCCTCCACGTGACTTTTTCCCCGACGCATGCGCAGAATCATATGCGCAAAGGACTTTTGTTTACAAGTACCCCCGGTTTCCAATTCCCCTTAAAATTCTCACCCTCAGAATGTCCGGAAAATGGATAAATCGAGTGAAAGAAAGCCGCAAACATTGGTAAACCTAAGCGCAAAGCTTCGTGCAATAAATTAAGTGAATTCCCGGAAACATTGCAAAAATCCAAGCGCTCAATTTCTGGCGCTTGACAGGTCACAGGTGTCACAGTTGACTTCAAAGCAAGTAACGGATGGTTAGACAGATGAAAATCCAGATATAAAATATTTTTTTCCCAAAATTTTGGCTAAATGATACCAGCTGATCAGGCGGGTGTAAACGATTACCGAGAACATTTTTTGAAAATTATTTCTAATGAAGATCGGTCACCTGATCAAATACTCAATTGTGATTGGACGGGTCTTGACTACCGCCATTTTTCCCCGCCAAATTCACCCAAAATTGAATTCAATTTCACAGCTGTCATTCAATATATTTCAGATGTGGTGAAGTGTCCTGGATCTCCTCCATTCAACTACTGACCAAGCTGATGGTGAGAAAAATTTTCTCAAAGAGCGTGAAGGTTTGATCTCCACTTTTGCAAATCAACTGAATAATCATGAAGCTTATGCTGAAGTGACGCCAGCTGATATCAATGACTTCATCAATTATGAGTTTGTTTTATGTGAGCATGAGTGTTTAAATGATGAGGAAATTATTCAGATCGTTGAAGAAGAAAACGACCGAGAGCCTGAGGACCATGTTCAGAATAATAAGAGAAAAGATGAGATAATACATGTGATCGTTAAAGAACAATTTTCCCAAGAGAATTTGGCCAAAGTTGTTCAGTTTTGCGAGAGCACCTCTCGTTATTCCATCAGGCATTTGAGAGATTTATATGAGCCCCGCGAGGCCATGGAGCCACAGATGTCTTAATAGTAGAGGGACATCAGTGGCAAGATACGAAAGATTAATTAAGAAGTTATAGCAAAGCAGAATCTTGCGTTGTCTCAAATACCTAATTTCATTTTCTGGAAAGCCTAATATCTTGTTAACAAGTGGGTTTGAGGATAAATGTTATCAGACATTTTTTGTAGAGAATTTAATTAGCGATAAAAAAGGTTCTATGTGATTTTACTGAGAAAAGAGTCATTCTCGAGATATAACTGAAATTCCTTCGAATTGTCTATTTCTGTGTTTTAGAAAAATTATCAAAAATTTCTTATGAAAAATAAAAGCAAATTTAAGGATTAAGGAAATATCTAGTCAGAGGCAAATTTTTCAAAATTAAAAAAATAACTTTTGTATTGCGATTTCCAAAATTTTCTAAAATGTTCGTTCGAGTCCAAACTTCTCAATTCTCAAATGTTTGGTCATAAAAAGTTTGATAAAAAAATGAAATAAAGTTTCATTATTTCGTACCATTTTCCAGAATTATTAAAATTCGATTAGTTACATTTGTTTCTTAAGGTGAATGAGTTCTTTATATTTTTTTTATAAAGAGAATAGCGGAAAACAAAAAATAATCGGTCCCAGATAATTGTGAACTATTCTGGAAAATGCTAAGCACTTCTAAAACGTTACAGAAAGCTAGAGGAAAACCGATGGCTATTCGTTTGTAATTAATTGACAAAATTGGAATTAAGTGTAAATCAAGTATTATAGGATAAGAACTGTAATTTGTATTGACACAACAAATTAATGTCAACTGGAAAAAGAAATTTGATTCCCCAAATTTATTAACCAAGTCTGGCAAGGGAAAATAAAAAATCCATTCATTATTTTTAATGTCTTTTACTTTGTACGTCAACGACAATTATATTATCATACAATTATTTAAATTAGGAAATAAAAATTAATTCACTCTCATTTCATACATTTCACAGTATTTAATTTAGTTCCAATTGTTCACCTAAATTCCGCACGCTCTCCACCCACAACCAAATTCGTACGTCTCTCTATCTTTGGTAGCTGAACAGATTTCGTTAAGTAAATGGTAAGAGGCCGAGAAAAGAAATATCAAATTGCAGGTGTGAACGTTCTCAGGTTGATTTTTACATTTAATTTCAAGGGAAATTGTTGCTTAGAGTGGTAATAAGTGGAACTAGCAGGTTCTCTTAAGTAAGCAGCGCCACGTGTGGCAGAAGAGTTGAAGTTCTACTGGCCATAGTTGGCGGGTCATTGACCCTTCGGAGTTAGGCCATGAAGGTCAGGGTATGTGCTTACTCAAGTTTTTTGTAAGTGATACGTATGGAGATCCACCAAGTTCAGAAGCATCAGTTAGCATTCCTCCTAAAAAGTGACGTACACGCGAAAGTGAAGCCACGGAAAGTTCGTAAGCTTCAAGGCATATAGTATTAAGAAGTTACTCAGCAACCCTAAGCTCATCAGATCCCCAAACGTCACATAGAAAAAAACTGTGTTCCAAGAAATCATTGAAACAGCATCCAAAAGAATGGAAAGTATTTTTTGAAAATCAGAAACAATGTTTTTGGGTACGAGGTAGGCGCCATTTTGGTTCGATACTCACAACATGGCGTCACCCATACCGGTCTATCAACTCACAACTTCAAACGTTTTTTGCACTAGTTTGTGTTCTTCAGATCACTCTTGAACTGGTATATTTTGGTATGAAGAGTGAACAATTCTTTTGAGCTATTTTTCATATGTTTTCCGCACTTCGATATTTTTTTTTTACATTTGAGGCCTCTTAAGGTACTCCCTCAGCAAAAATGTGTCAAATTTTCTTAATTTTCTATGGAGTCTATTGAAAAACGATTGCCAAAATTGCAAGGAGCACGCAGTTTTTCGAGATAGGTGTTGTAAAAAATGCAATTTTCAGGTAGTTCAAATAAATTGAAAATAAATGAATTCAAATAAATTCAAAGGCATAGGAAAATTGGATGTTTTGCTGATGGTTGTAATATGTTTCACACTTTTTCACTGAGGAAGCATTACAACATTCAATTTTAATGCCATGCACCCTTTCCATTTTCAAATAATTTGTTGTTAAAAAAAATTTACCCTTACTAGTCTCCATTGCTTATGGATCATGAAATGGAGTTGAGTGTTGAGAATTGCTTATACGAATTAAAACAGATGGAAGTGTTCAAGTCTAGGAATGTGAAATAGTCATGCAAATATCAAAAGTCCCTATTTCATTTAATTTCCCCCTCTCAACAAACCCGCTGAAATTTTCTCGTCGTCTGATGATTCCGTTGAACTTTCTGGCATTATCCAATTGCCTCGACCTCCGGGGGTCCTGCAAAAGAAAAAAAAATCTTCTAAAGTTGACGTTTTTGAAATTTGAAATTTTTGAAATTTGGAATTTGAAACTTTTGAAATTTGAAATTTTTGAAATTTTAAATTTGGAATTTTTGAAATTTTAAATTTGAAATTTGAAATTTTTGAAATTATTGAAATTTGAAATTTTTGAAATTGGAAATTTTTGAAATTGGAAATTTTTGAAATTTGAAATTTTTGAAATTTGAAATTTTTGAAATTTGAAATTTTTGAAATTTGAAATTTTTGAAATTTGAAATTTTTGAAACTTGAAATTTTTGAAATTTGAAATTTTTGAAATTTGAAATTTTTGAAATTTGAAATTTTTGAAATTTGAAATTTTTGAAATTTGAAATTTTTGAAATTTGAAATTTTTGAAATTTGAAATTTTTGAAATTTGAAATTTTTGAAATTTGAAATTTTTGAAATTTGAAGTTTTTGAAGTTTGAAATTGTTGAAATTTTTGAAATTTAAAATTTGAAATTTTTGAAATTTGAAATGTTTGAAAATCGAAATTTTTGAAATAAGAAATGTTTGAAATTAGAAATGTTTGAAATTAGAAATTTTTGAAATTTGAAATTTAAAATTTTTGAAATTTGAAATTTTTGAAATTTGAAATTTTTGAAATTTGAAATTTTTGAAATTTGAAATTGTTGAAATTTGAAATTTTTGAAATTGGAAACTTTTGAAATTAGAAATTTTTGAAATTTGAAATTTTTGAAATTTGAAATTTTTGAAATTTGAAATTTTTGAAATTTGAAATTTTTGAAATTTGAAATTTTTGAAATTTGAAATTTTTGAAATTTGAAATTTTTGAAATTTGAAATTTTTGAAATTTGAAATTTTTGAAATTTGAAATTTTTGAAATTTGGAATTTGAAACTTTTGAAATTTGAAATTTTTGAAATTTGAAATTTGAAATGTTTGAAATTTTAAATTTGAAATTTGAAATTTTTGAAATTTTAAATTTTTGAAATTTGAAATTTTTGAAATTTGAAATTTTTGAAATTTGAAATTTTTGAAATTTGAAATTTTTGAAATTTGAAATTTTTGAAATTTGAAATTTTTGAAATTTGAAATTTTTGAAATTTGAAATTTTTGAAATTTGAAATTTTTGAAATTGGAAATTTTTGAAATTTGAAATTTTTGAAATTTGAAATTTTTGAAATTTGAAATTTTTGAAATTTGAAATTTTTGAAATTTGAAATTTTTGAAATTTGAAATTGTTGAATTTTGAAATTTTTGAAATTTGAAATTGTTGAAATTTGAAATTTTTGAAATTTGAAATTTTTGAAATTTGAAATTTTTGAAATTTGAAATTTTTGAAATTTGAAATTTTTGAAATTTGAAATTTTTGAAATTTGAAATTTTTGAAATTTGAAATTTTTGAAATTTGAAATTTTTGAAATTTGAAATTTTTGAAATTTGAAATTTTTGAAATTTGAAATTTTTGAAATTTGAAATTTTTGAAATTTGAAATTTTTGAAATTGGAAATTTTTGAAATTTGAAATTTTTGAAATTTGAAATTTTTGAAATTTGAAATTTTTGAAATTGGAAATTTTTGAAATTTGAAATTTTTGAAATTTGAAATTTTTGAAATTTGAAATTTTTGAAATTTGAAATTTTTGAAATTTGAAATTGTTGAATTTTGAAATTTTGAAATTTGAAATTGTTGAAATTTGAAATTTTTGAAATTTGAAATTTTTGAAATTTGAAATTTTGAAATTTGAAATTTTGAAATTTGAAATTTTTGAAATTTGAAATTTTTGAAATTTGAAATTTTTGAAATTTGAAATTTTTAAAATGTGAAATTTTTGAAATTTGAAATTTTTGAAATTTGAAATTTTTGAAATTAGAATTTTTTGAAATTTGAAATTTTTGAAATTTGAAATTTTTGAAATTTTTGAAATTTGAAACTTTTGAAATTAGAAATTTTTGAAATTCGAAATTCTAAATTGTTGAAATTTGAAATTGTTGAAATTTGAAATTGTTGAAATTTGAAATTTTTGAAATTTGAAATTTTTGAAATTTGAAATTTTTGAAATTTGAAATTTTTGAAATTTGAAATTTTTGAAATTTGAAATTTTTAAAATTTGAAATTTTTGAAATTTGAAATTTTTGAAATTTGAAATTTTTGAAATTTGAAATTTTTGAAATTTGAAATTTTTGAAATTTGAAATTTTTGAAATTTGAAATTTTTGAAATTTGAAATTTTTGAAATTTGAAATTTTTGAAATTTGAAATTTTTGAAATTTGAAATTTTTGAAATTTGAAATTTTTGAAATTTGAAATTTTTGAAATTTGAAATTTTTGAAATTTGAAATTTTTGAAATTTGAAATTTTTGAAATTTGAAATTTTTGAAATTTGAAATTTTTGAAATTTGAAATTTTTGAAATTTGAAATTTTTGAAATTTGAAATTTTTGAAATTTGAAATTTTTGAAATTTGAAATTTTTGAAATTTGAAATTTTTGAAATTTGAAATTTTTGAAATTTGAAATTTTTGAAATTTGAAATTTTTGAAATTTGAAATTTTTGAAATTTGAAATTTTTGAAATTTGAAATTGTTGAAATTTGAAATTGCTGAAATTTGAAATTGTTGAAATTTGAAATTTGAAATTTAAAATTTTTGAAATTTGAAATTTTCGAAATTTGAAATTTGAAATTTTTGAAAGTTGAAATTTTTAAAATTTGAAACTTTTGAAATTTGAAATTTTTGAAATTTGAAATTGTTGAAATTTGAAATTTTTGAAATTTGAGATTTTTGAAATTTGAAATTTTTGAAATTTGAAATTTGAAGGTTTGGAAATTAGAAATGTTTGAAATTTGAAATTTTTGAAATTTGGAGTTTTTGAAATTTGAAACTTTTGAGATTAGAAATGTTTGAAAAATGAAATTTTTGAGATTTGAAATTTTTGAAATATGAAATTTTTAATTTTTGAAATTTGAAATTTGAAATTTTTGAAATTTGAAATTTTTGAAATTCGAAATTTTCCAAATTTGAAATTTGAAATTTTTTAAATTTGAAATTTTTGAAATTTGAAATTGTTGAAATTTGAAATTGCTGAAATTTGAAATTGTTGAAATTTGAAATTGCTGAAATTTGAAATTGTTGAAATTTGAAATTTGAAATTTAAAATTTTTGAAATTTGAAATTTTCGAAATTTGAAATTTGAAATTTTTGAAAGTTGAAATTTTTAAAATTTGAAACTTTTGAAATTTGAAATTTTTGAAATTTGAAATTGTTGACATTTGAAATTTTTGAAATTTGAAATTTTTGAAATTTGAGATTTTTGAAATTTGAAATTTTTGAAATTTGAAATTTGAAGGTTTGGAAATTAGAAATGTTTGAAATTTGAAATTTTTGAAATTTGGAGTTTTTGAAATTTGAAACTTTTGAGATTAGAAATGTTTGAAAAATGAAATTTTTGAGATTTGAAATTTTTGACATATGAAATTTTTAATTTTTGAAATTTGAAATTTGAAATTTGAAAGTTATGAAATTTGAAACTTTTGAAATTTGAAATTTTTGAAATTTGGAAATTGGAAATTTAAAATTTTTGAATTTTGAAATTTTTGGAATTTGAAATTTGAAATTTTTGAAATTTGAAATTTTTAAAATTTGAAATCTTTGAAATTTGAAATTTTTGACTGGACATTCAAGGTATTATCGAGCTTACCAATGTGTGATTGGCTAATTATGGTATTTGGAATTTCGTCAATTAGATGTAAATCTCAGTTAGATGTAAAAACTTGTAATGGCTAACAAGTCTACAATCACAAGGAATGCACTCTCGACAGAGAGAGTTAGAGAGCTCAAAACCTTACCTGCTGAACATGTTCGATTGTTCACTAACGATGCTCGTTTTATGTGCACCGATGCCGTACTCCTTACATCCCACGGGAAGAAGGAGATGGAAATGTCTTTTCCTCAAGAGAAGAGGAAAATCCTTAGAGTCCCGGTCATGAGAGCTGGGTTTATCACAGATGATGAAGTTAGGGGGAGACTGATGACAATGGGGCTAGGACCATTTTATGACGGTGATATGGATCGGGAGGCATCCCCTAGTTTATCCACGTTACTCGAAGGATACTTCACGATATTGTTTACCTATATTGAGACTGCTCAGATCAGGGTAACAGGGTTAGATGTAGCCTTAAAAATATGGAACTATGATCTAGAACTAGATATTATAGAAGATATCGATCGTTTGAGAGAGATCTCAGAAGACTCGGTGGATCATATGATATCTATATTTAAGGCCGCATCTTTTCAAGAAATCCAACACTTAATTCCTGTAATAGGTGCTAGTACATTCATTCTCATTGGCAAAAATATTACTGACCAAAGTAGAGTCGGGTGGTTTCAAAATAGGTGGAGATCTCTTGCAGCTATCCTTGCTGTCAAGTTCCCTACTGAAGGAGTGGAGGTTCCTACGCTCACTGGGTGTAGTGGCTTCTATAGTCTGGTATCATCCTTGAGTAATGAGTATGTATCACGTTCTCTTCGAGAGGATTCTAGGTCTTCTTCGATGGGCAGAGATGGCCCATATTCTCTTAATACAAAACCATGTATTCGATGCAAATAAAGAGGTTTTAATGTTTCCTGAGCTTTCTGGGGCTGAGAAATCCTCTATGAGTTTTGCGCTAGAGGCATTGTCCAAATATGACTCTGATGATCGACCTTTCCTAAAACGCTGACGTGGTAATGGCGGTGGACCACTTCCGTCCATTTGGTTCAGTAGCTGCGTTACTATAGTGTCCAGTCCATCTCTGCCCCACACGTAGTCCCCAGGATTCCCCAAAAAAAACCTGTCAATTGTTAAACGATAATTAGTATAAATGTAATGGATATCTTCATAGCAATTAGTGTTCCTATAGACTCGTAGAAATTTGTAATTTCCCAGTTTTCAATTCAAAATTCTAGCAAATTTTTAGTGTAAACAATATCTTGGGTTGTAACTATTGATTAATAATAATATCGTAATAGTTTACATACACAGGTGACTGTCCCGTAGCAACGGGACGTCCCATTCCAGTGAGATTAATGAAAAACTCATGGCAAAAGATTCTCATAGGACATCAATCGTCGTCTCTGTTGTGCATTTAACAATCTGTGGAATATCAAAATTTTGCATTTCAAATTTTCGCCTCGTTCGGGATTCCCCCTACGAGTTGAATTGTATCGTGAAATTAAGGGCTATTAAAACTATCTGTCTCATAGGAACATAAATGTTCCGTCTCATAGTTTCATATGGAAAATAAAAATGGGAGATTCTCTGTTAATTGCCACCCAATGTGAAAATATTTTCCAAGAATTCTGAAGAAATTGAGTAATTAGGGCGTCAAAAAATTACAAAACTTCATTATTAATGAGAGTGATTCAACATAACCGCCGTATCAATAGCTGACGATCGCAGCGCCACGCCGCTCTTGCGCGCGCAGCCTATCATCATTGCTGCGCTGTTCAGAATTTTTGTATTTCAATGGACAGTAGGCTTTGAAAGTTCATAAAACAACCCAATCATAATTGGATCATTATATCCACTTCAACAACAAAGTTTTGCGGAATTATGAGTTGATCGTTTGATAAAGTTGAAGCGTTAGCATCAGTTCTTACGGGCGGGTTATGCATAATTAATGCACACTGGTCCATGTGGTAGCCGCTACGCGGTTACATGCCTTTCCGTCACCGATTTCCAGTTCGATTTCGATAATCGATTTATTTGCCCGGTGGTAGCTTTCATTTATAAATAAGGACTAATTCTTTGCCGGTAGCCGCTACGCGGCCACATGCATTTCCACATTCGATTTCGATTGTAATTTTTATCATGGTATCGATGATGGAGTTTTTTCTTCGATAATCGATTTATTGCGATTCTGATTCGATTTGTGATCGAACCTCTCAATTATATATAAGGATAGGATAGGATAATTAATTATAATTTTTTGATGCCTCAATGACTTATTCCAGGGGATTGATCGTCGTAATTCTTTTGTAGAGAAACTTCTTTCTCTTGATGATAGCATCATTGTTGTTCAGAAATGTTTTTACACAGAATGAAAAGTGATGTCCCCATAATTTTCACTTGTAATATCACAGCTCCAAAATTCTCAGAATTTTTGTGTTAGATTCATTGCAAATAAATATTAATAATAATAATTTTTCCGCCGTTATAAAGGTCAAGCGTCAGTCATATTTGTGAAAAAGTTGGAATTCATTTGTATGCAGGAAACCATGAGGAAGAATTCTAATTAATTTAAAATCTCGTGTGGTATTCGATTTATTTTTTCCGTTCGAATTACGGCCATTGAAATTGCACTTTTAACGGACGTTCGATTTCAATGCCTTGGTTTTATGTTATATAACTAGTATGCAAATTTGCTATCATTGTTGAAAGATTATTAGGTCAAAACCGAAATTTGAACGCAGAAAATTATGATAGAAAATTGGAATTTGGTGATAATGCTAAAAAATGTGTCCCAAAAATTCTAAATTTCCGATACATTCATCTTGTGATTCTACGGGATTTACATTCTATATGGAATCATCGAAAAACAATTAATCTAAAGATTTGAGTGCCGAGAAAAAAAATATTTAAAAGTTTTTTTTTTTTGTTTCAATGGAAAGCTTTCAAACCGTCTGGTTTATGCGCACCATCAACATAAAAACAGTATATTTGTATAAAAAAAAGAATTCTTTTTTGCATACAATTTTTTTTTCTCTTAATTTTCTTACTGAATTTGTTTTAGGACTCGAATTTATTTTCCAATTTTTCTTCAAGCATAGCAAATCTCAGATATCAATTTGTACAAAAGGAAAAGACATCGACGATTATGATTTATTCGTTACGAGATTCAAAACGCTCCTTCTTTCATATGTTTCGTTATAGAACCATAAAATTTGGCCACCATGTGCGGACATATATTTTGAAAGTTTATGAATTTTGAGAAATTCTAATTTGGCTTTCAGGATAGTGGAAGAAAAATATTTCACGGGAAAAATGGAATTCCTGAGAAAGAGCTATGGAAGAAAGATATGTTCTGTTTGCTTCTGTTTCAAATTATAATTTTTTTCTACGCGCCAACATATTGTTTTTTTTAATAAAAACAAATTTTTAAAATTTTCTTGGGATGTAATGGCTCCTTGGAATGCTGGACATTGCAATTAATTCCACCGAAAATCAAAATGTTTGTCACCTGTTTTGTACATCACTCCTCCTCCGGCCCCTTGGTAATCCTGTACCACCATCCGAGCCTGAGACAGTGAGTTCTGGGATATCGCTCAACTCCATGTACATTTGTTGCTGGAATAATAAAAATTTTATAATCATTTTATTCATATCTTTTTTTTGCGACTACAATTTAGGAACTTAACTTTCAAAAAAAATTCCAATATTCTGGGATTTCAAATCTAAAATTTTTATGAATCCTGATCAATTTCTGAATCTCCAATTTGTTCTTCAAATTTCTAATATTTTTGTCATTACTAAACCTTTTTAATGCCTTAAAATAATTTTTAAGCTCCATTTTTTCTCCTGAATTTCTTTTTGCCGAATATCTCCCTGTTCTCACTTTCTCTTTTCAAATATTTAATGTGCTCAAAATGCTTCAAATTATTCAAAATTTAATTAGTCTACTCAATTTTGAATATGGACATCGACCATTACAGACTTCAGTGCATGCGTCCTTATAATACGAACAAATTATTGACTATATTACTCACGTCGAAATCAATATCATTGAAATCCTCAGCGCTAATTTCCATACTCATATCATGGTCATCTTCCTCGTTTTCTAGTTTTTCTATGAATCCACTCGCACAATGTGGACATGTGTAATCCTGAAAATTAATAGAAATATTAGCAACAAATTTTTAAAGAAAAATTGAAGTGCATTGGTAACTCTATGAAAAATCGTGTTAATCCATCGAACGGAGAATATTTGGAACGGCCATGGTACTGGCATTGACACTGTATTTTTTGAGTTTACATCACATAATCAAGGCGTTCGCGTTTACATTTGTTCAAAATTAGTTCAGTGTCTAAGCCCTTTAATTCTTCTCACACAATGGTTTTAACCCGTCAGTGGTTGCGCCAATCTCTCAACGTGCTTTAGGCGCGCATTGAGAGAATCTCTCAAATTTTGTTTTGAGATCATAGATCGAAATGTGAAGGAGATAGGCCAATTTTCATGAGAATGTTTTTTGTAGTGCACACTGAGAGCTACAATAAAGCTTCATATGAACATTCGTTAATATTCTTAGTTTAGAAGATATCTGCCAAAAATGCTTTCGGTTGATGGCGCAGAATTTCTCCATAGAGGGCGTGGTTCCAAACTCAATGGCACGTGTAGCGCGTGAGAATTCTGATCAAGTCGAAGAATAGAGTTTCCAGCAACTTAACTGTGTGATCCAAATGAATTTGACCTCTACCGAAATCTACTGAAAGAGGTGCGGTATTAAACTTTTTGCTAGAGATAGTCTCACAGTGCAAGGACAGATGGGTTAAAATTTACCATTCATTTACAAAAATTTGTTAATTGATAGTTGGAATTAAAATGAGCTTGTCCAGAAAGAAATAAGAAAAAAAATAGGTAATCCCGAAAGAGAGGAGAAAATTTTCGAGCTCAAGTTTTATTCTCAAAAATTGTGGAGGTCCAAAAATATAATTTTCAACCTTAGAATGAAATCATTCGTCAACTATAATGAATGAATTCAGGTATAACTTTAGACCAATTTTCGTAAAATTTTCAGGCCCATTGTGTTGTTTTTTTTTCCTTTGAAATAGTCACACGACTACTAGCGACTTCTGTGAAGCACGCGATATCACGTTACGCTTAAACGTTTTACAACTTATTGTATTGATCTTCGGCATCCTGCAAATTTTCCAAGGTCAACAATAGTTCAACAATGATAATAAAAATGCTATTGCGAACGGGAAAAATGGGAGAAATTACGGGGTCTATCACTTCATTGGGAGTTGGTGAATTTTTATCGCATTAATATTAACGCTAAGTATTTTTGAGATTGTCGAAAAATTTTCAGAATTTTCGTAAATCATAAAAAAAAAATCATAATTTATTAAACTAATGAATTTCAGCAAATTGAAGAAAATAGAAAGATGGAATTTTAGATTTGTGAAATTATGTTTTTTTTTTTCGTTAATTTGCTTGTACGAATTTAAGGAATTGTTATTAGTTCTCTAAAGTCGCTTAAAATTTTCTAATAAGTAGCGAAGTGATCAATCCTAAATATCTCGAAAAATAACTAAGATACTGAAATTTGCTATAATACAAATTTGTAGATCTCATCCTGGTCTACAAAAAAGGTCTATATAAAAAAGATGCCATTTCGCTTCAATTGGGGGATATTTGACGAAAAAGGTCGCGAGACGAGAACCCATCTAACTTCATTGACAACTTTGCTACTGAAATTTCTGTTCTGGACATAAAGTGTAAAATTTGGAAAAAAAAGGATTTAAAATTTTTAACAAGAAAAAAAAACCATGAAAATGTTGAAAGCTTGAATTTTCCAAATAAATATTACAAATACATTTTAAATATGAAACTAATTTTTGTTTATTTTTTTTTTGCTATAAAAAAAATTGTTTTTAAAAAATTGGAGAATTTAATGGATCCTTTTTTTTTTGGGGGTGTCAACATATGGTTATGAAAAGAAAGATAGTAATTGAACTGAATTGCATTTTTAAAACGAAATTTTATCCCCCATAAACAAATATTAAAAAAATAAAAAAATAAGATAAGAAATAGAAAAATAAAATAAACATTTGTATATATACTTGACAACAAAAAATGACAACCTCGATACTTGAGTTTCTCATACTATAGGAAAAAGTAATGTCAGTATATCTGTATCAACAATGGAAAATGAATGCGCCAGAAAATTCTGAATGAATTCCAACTTCCCCGAAAAGTTGGATGAAAAAAAAAAACAAAAAAAAGAAAGTGTTTCATCAATATTGAGAATTGTTGAGGGCAAATGACATAACCGTAACTTCCTACACAACCGCTCAAAAAATTCGAAAGCAAATTTTTGTCACATGCAAAAACGATCTAAGATTATTTCAGAATGTTTCGAAAAAATGGTACAAAAATGTGGAGAAAATATTGGAAATATTTGTACCCAAAAATGGACGAAATCTTCCAAATTTTCAGTATAAAAATTATAATGAATGTTTGACTTTTGACGAATTTAAAGTGCACTTTTTTTAGTAATATAAATCACAAAGCAATTTATCTATCCATTAATTTCCACCCAAGTTTCCAATAATTGCCAAATCAACATTTCCACCAAAAGGAAAAAAAAAAACCGAACAATTGCGGTCTTCGACAAAAAGTGAAAATGAAACTGATGCCATTGTACGACTTACTTCCGCACAATTCAAGGTCCCTATATCTATACCCAAACGTTGAACGACAATAAATGACACTTTTGCATCAGAAATTTCCGAAAACTCGATAAAATTTCGGTTTTCCCCAATGAAAAAAAATGTCCCCCTCAACCCACGAAGTTTCGCCAAATTCTTGCGGACATTCTGCAACGAAAAAAAAAAATCAGTGTGCGGAAAAAAGCGGGTGGATAAACAATTAGTGTTAACATTTTTGGTTTAATTGCCTTAAAAGACTTGGGGAAACGAAAGGCGTTTAAGAGAGGGGGGGGGGGGGGGAAGTTGAATCACACATGGTTTTGTGACAGTTTATCATGTTTCCAGTACCAAGATTTTTCGTTTATGCGCAATTAAATATTTGGGTCAACATAAGGGGTTAATTACTCACGGGTAATAAACGTTGAATTTCAACACTGCACTTGTGACAGAAAAAACGAGACATTGGAGACCCGTCGACAACGGCTTCAGCCATGTTTTTGCTTGTATCGGCTAAGATTGTAAATTGATGACTGAGGTGATACGATGCACTATTTTGGCTTGGAGAGGTCCTTCTCTTGTTTGCGCCTCCATGTGGAAATAGACTCCTTCCATTTTTTTGAATTTCGAAATGGCCGGATCATTGACAGCTTTCTGAAATTTTTCAACTGTTTAGAATGTAAAATTAATTATCAAACTTTTAATGTTTTTACAATTTAAAAAATTGAGAATATTGAAAAAACGAAGAGAAAAAATAAATGAATGTTTGGAAAGAATTAATTGTAGTGAGTGTCGTCAAACTTTTCTTGGAACTTCGTTGAGCCTTTGTACGTGTCGTCGCATCCCCTCCACGTGACTTTTTCCCCGACGCATGCGCAGAGTCATATGCGCAAAGGACTTTTGTTTACAAGTACCCCCGGTTTCCAATTCCCCTTAAAATTCTCACCCTCAGAATGTCCGGAAAATGGATAAATCGAGTGAAAGAAAGCCGCAAACATTGGTAAACCTAAGCGCAAAGCTTCGTGCAATAAATTAAGTGAATTCCCGGAAACATTGCAAAAATCCAAGCGCTCAATTTCTGGCGCTTGACAGGTCACAGGTGTCACAGTTGACTTCAAAGCAAGTAACGGATGGTTAGACAGATGAAAATCCAGATATAAAATATTTTTTTCCCAAAATTTTGGCTAAATGATACCAGCTGATCAGGCGGGTGTAAACGATTACCGAGAACATTTTTTGAAAATTATTTCTAATGAAGATCGGTCACCTGATCAAATACTCAATTGTGATTGGACGGGTCTTGACTACCGCCATTTTTCCCCGCCAAATTCACCCAAAATTGAATTCAATTTCACAGCTGTCATTCAATATATTTCAGATGTGGTGAAGTGTCCTGGATCTCCTCCATTCAACTACTGACCAAGCTGATGGTGAGAAAAATTTTCTGAAAGAGCGTGAAGGTTTGATCTCCACTTTTGCAAATCAACTGAATAATCATGAAGCTTATGCTGAAGTGACGCCAGCTGATATCAATGACTTCATCAATTATGAGTTTGTTTTATGTGAGCATGAGTGTTTAAATGATGAGGAAATTATTCAGATCGTTGAAGAAGAAAACGACCGAGAGCCTGAGGACCATGTTCAGAATAATAAGAGAAAAGATGAGATAATACATGTGATCGTTAAAGAACAATTTTCCCAAGAGAATTTGGCCAAAGTTGTTCAGTTTTGCGAGAGCACCTCTCGTTATTCCATCAGGCATTTGAGAGATTTATATGAGCCCCGCGAGGCCATGGAGCCACAGATGTCTTAATAGTAGAGGGACATCAGTGGCAAGATACGAAAGATTAATTAAGAAGTTATAGCAAAGCAGAATCTTGCGTTGTCTCAAATACCTAATTTCATTTTCTGGAAAGCCTAATATCTTGTTAACAAGTGGGTTTGAGGATAAATGTTATCAGACATTTTTTGTAGAGAATTTAATTAGCGATAAAAAAGGTTCTATCTGATTTTACTGAGAAAAGAGTCATTCTCGAGATATAACTGAAATTCCTTCGAATTGTCTATTTCTGTGTTTTAGAAAAATTATCAAAAATTTCTTATGAAAAATAAAAGCAAATTTAAGGATTAAGCAAATATCTAGTCAGAGGCAAATTTTTCAAAATTAAAAAAATGACTTTTGTATTGCGATTTCCAAAATTTTCTAAAATGTTCGTACGAGTCTAAACTTCTCAATTTTCAAATGTTTGGCCATAAAAAGTTTGATAAAAAAAATGAAATAAAGTTTCATTATTTCGTACCATTTTCCAGAATTATTAAAATTCGATTAGTTACATTTGTTTCTTAAGGTGAATGAGTTCTATATATTTTTTTTATAAAAAGAATAGTGGAAAACAAAAAATAATCAGTCCCAGATAATTGTGAACTATTCTGGAAAATGCTAAGCACTTCTAAAACGTTACAGAAAGCTAGAGGAAAACCGATGGCTATTCGTTTGTAATTAATTGACAAAATTGGAATTAAGTGTAAATCAAGTATTATAGGATAAGAACTGTAATTTGTATTGACACAACAAATTAATGTCAACTGGAAAAAGAAATTTGATTCCCCAAATTTATTAACCAAGTCTGGCAAGGGAAAATAAAAAATCCATTCATTATTTTTAATGTCTTTTACTTTGTACGTCAACGACAATTATATTATCATACAATTATTTAAATTAGGAAATAAAAATTAATTCACTCCCATTTCATACATTTCACAGTATTTAATTTAGTTCATTTTGTTCACCTAAATTCCACACGCTCTTCACCCACAACCAAACTCGTACGTCTCTCTATCTTTGGTAGCTGAACAGATTTCGTTAAGTAAATGGTAAGAGGCCGAGAAAAGAAATATCAAATTGCAGGTGTGAACGTTCTCAGGTTGATTTTTACATTTAATTTCAAGGGAAATTGTTGCTTAGAGTGGTAATAAGTGGAACTAGCAGGTTCTCTTAAGTAAGCAGCGCCACGTGTGGCAGAAGAGTTGAAGTTCTGCTGGCCATAGTTGGCGGGTCATTGACCCTTCGAAGTTAGGCATATGGCCATGAAGGTCAGGGTATGTGCTTACTCAAGTTTTTTGTAAGTGATACGTATGGAGATCCGCCAAGTTCAGAAGCATCAGTTAGCATTCCTCCTAAAAAGTGACGTACACGCGAAAGTGAAGCCACGGAAAGTTCGTAAGCTTGAAGGCATATAGTATTAAGAAGTTACTCAGCAACCCTAAACTCATCAGATCCCCAAACGTCACATAGAAAAAAACTGTGTTCCAAGAAATCATTGAAACAGCATCCAAAAGAATGGAAAGTATTTTTTGAAAATCAGAAACAATGTTTTTGGGTACAAGGTAGGCGCCATTTTGGTTCGATACTCATAACATGGCGTCACCCATACCGGTCTATCAACTAACAACTTCAAATGTTTTTTGCACTAGTTTGTGTTCTTCAGATCACTCTTGAACTGGTATATTTTGGTATTGAAGAGTGAACAATTCTTTTGAGCTATTTTTCATATATTTTCCGCACTTCGATATTTTTTTTTTACATTTGAGGCCTCTTAAGGTACTCCCTCAGCAAAAATGTGTCAAATTTTGTTAATTTTCTATGGAGTATATTGAAAACGATTGCCAAAATTGCAAGGAGCACGCAGTTTTTGAGATAGGTGTTGTGAAAAATGCAATTTTCAGGTAGTTCAAATAAACTGAAAATAAATAAATTCAAATAAATTCAAAAGCACAGGAAAATTGGATGTTTTGCTGATGGTTGTAATATGTTTCACACTTTTTCACTGAGGAAGCATTACAACATTCAATTTTAATGCCATGCACCCTTTCCATTTTCAAATAATTTGTTGTTAAAAAAAATTTACCATTACTAGTCTCCATTGCTTATGGATCATGAAATGGAGTTGAGTGTTGAGAATTGCCTATACGAATTAGAACAGATGGAAGTGTTCAAGTCTAGGAATGGGAAATAGTCATGCAAATATCAAAGTCCCTATTTCATTTAATTTCCCCCTCTCAACAAACCCGCTGAAATTTTCTCTATAACAATTCTTTCATCTTGAGATAAATGCATAACTAATGATTCAATTTGAAACTCTCTCATTCAACCACTAAATTAAATGGATTAAAATCTCCTAACAATCGACATGACCTTGAATTGCTCGACAATTACATTTTCCAATGTTGTTAAACATTCAATTCATACATATTCCCGTAATGATAGGTATTCGTCCCATCTCGCAGACATTATATTACACCAGTGCATCCAAGGTATTTCCGTATTTTCATCACTGAATACAATATATAATAATAAAATGCCATTCCGATATAATGGAAATGGAAATCAATGTCATTTATACACTATCAAATGTGATATACATTAATATCACACAGGTAAAAGATAATTTCATACAATTTTTTCCAATAAATTTCATTAAAACACAAATTTACTTCTATCAATTTACAATAATAAAAATGTTAATAAGCGTTACAGTGATCCTTCTCCGACTCCCTCAAAGTACATAAATTCAATCGAATAAATTCGAGTGAAAAATATTTTTAAAAAATGTTATCAACCGAGAAATAAATGTATCATCGCCATTTCGATGCTCCTAATATGGCGGCGCGCACATCAGTCAATCACCTCACGTTTTCAAACTACAATTTCACGCCTTTATCTTCCTCGAAATAATGTCATCTTGTTTCTTTCTATTGTAGAAAAATGAACAATTTCTTTGAGCTATTTTTCATATTCTTCCATTTTAATTTGATCGAGAATTCATGATCAAAGTTATCCTCAAATTTACTTATCTTACTTCCAAGCTCCCTTAATTACTCATATCTGTTTTCGTTTAAAATGAATAAAATTGTCGTCTTAAGCGGTAGAAATGTGCCAATGATTCCTGCTGATGTACATTTGGCTTCATGATATCGATTTTGACTGTTCATTGTGCGCAATTATTCCTTGATGAAACAATTTAAAACTCAAAACTTCTGAATGCGGAATCGTGGCAATTTTTCCCCCACGGAAAAACACGAGCTTTCACGAAGTTTGACGGATTGCACTTTCCCGCCAATTTTCAAATGCACGCCAGTTCTGTCATTGGATATTCACAGTTTTGGAGGAATAAATTTAGAAAACTCAAAACTTCTGAATGCGGAATCGTCGGAAGTTTTCCCCCACGGAAAAACACGAGGTTGCACGAGTATTGACGGAGTACACTATCTCGCCAATTTTGAAATGCGCGCCAGTTCTGTCATTGGATACTCATAGTTTTGGAGGAATAAATTTAGAAAACTCAAAACTTCTGAATGCGGAATCGTGGGAATTTTTCCCCCACGGAAGAACACGAGTTTGCACGAAGTTTGACGGATTGCACTTTCCCGCCAATTTTCAAATGCACGCCAGTTCTGTCATTGGATATTCACAGTTTTGGAGGAATAAATTTAGAAAACTCAAAAACTTCTGAATGCGGAATCGTGGGAATTTCTTCCCCCACGGAAAAACACGAGCTTTCACGAAGTTTGTCGGATTCCACTTTCCCGCCAATTTTCAAATGCACGCCAGTTCTGTCATTGGATATTCAGTTTTGGAGGAAGAAATTTAGAAAACTCAAAACTTCTGAATGCGGAATCGTGGGAATTTTTTCCCCCACGGAAAAACACGAGGTTGCACGAAGTTTGACCGATCCCACTTTCCCGCCAATTTTCAAATGCGCGCCAGCTTTGTCATTGGTTGGATGTTGCCGTTTTGGATGATTTAACGTACAGAATTTTCGAAATTCAAACAAAAAATTTACGAAATTTGTAAAACCTTATAGACTTCACATTTAAGTGACTTCATTTGAAAAATTTGAGGATTCTACTTGATGGTTGATCCCCACGGAAATAGACGAGGTTGCACGGGTTTTGACGGATTCCTCTTTCCCGCCAATTTTCAAATTCGCGCCAGTTGCGTCATTGGGTATTGACAGCTTTGGAGGAATAAATTTAAAGAACTTAAAAGAGCTCAAAAAAATTATGGAAAACTCTTATTTTTTTGGAAATTACAAACATTTGCATTTCGGGATTTTCGAGCGCCAAAAATCCTTTGCAATCGGTGCAGTTTGGATCTGCGCATGCGCCGCCATTTTAAGTAGCGGTCCTGTATTATAACATCAAAATGGTGTTTCAAAATTTTCCAAAAATTTTGGCAATGTTAAAAAAGTTAGGAAGAACTACTTTTTACAGTTGCATAATGCCAGTTAATTAATTACAGCGTTTATTTGGGGTATTTACTTACAGAAGTAAATGTAAAGCTCTGTCTATCGGTTTCCCCTCGAGAGTCGGCTCCAATGTGTGCTTTCGTATTTGATCATCAGTCTAAAAAAAATACTTTTTTACACGTTGAACATTTTGGAGGGTTTTATACCGACGCACTCGGAGATCACTCAGCATCGGCCGGTCCAGCTGTAGGCTCGCAAAGTCGTCCAACTGCATGTCGATTATTTGCGCGCTCATTGGGGTCAATTGTGGGGGATTGTGGGCCCATGGGGCACATTGGGTTAAAGTGATGCAAGTTCATCCAATCGAGTGAAATTGACAGCTAAAACACTTGAATGAGGTGGAGGTATTGGTTCATTTAAAGGCGCGATTTCGGGGAGAGACTTGTACTTTGAAATTTGAAAAGTTAAGGAAATTTTAGAGTGCGAGATTTGGGATATTTGGAAAATAAAAATTCAAATGAAAAGTTGAGAGGTGAAAATGAGAATTTTGTGAATTATAGAAATTTTGATGCTCAGAAATGTTGAGGAAAAAAATGAAAATTTTCAAAATTTTGGAAAGTTGAAAATTTGTTTTTATTCAAAATTTTTTTGGGTATTTTGAGAGCTTTGAGTGCTTTGATGGTCGATTATGGTTGATTGGAAAAATTGGGAAAATTTAGCAACTTTGGAAAAAGTTGGAATATGAAGTTTTGGATTTTTTTCTGGGAAAAGGAGAATTGGAAAATTTTGAGTTTATATCATAAAAATTTTTGATTAAAATTTAGAAGCATGACATTTTTTGAGAATGTGGAAGAACATAACATGAGGGAAATGGAAGATTGTTAACAAAATTGTGAATTTGGGAAATTTGAAAAGTTAGAAAATTTGAAAGTTTGGAAAATTTGAAAATTTGAAAAAATTTGAAAAATTTGAAAAATTTGAAAAGTTTGAAAAATTTGAAAAGTTTGAAAAATTTGAAAAATTTGAAAAATTTGAAAAATTTGAAAAATTTGAAAAATTTGAAAAATTTGAAAAATTTGAAAAATTTGAAAAAATCTGAAAAAATTGAAAAATATTGAAAAATTTGAAAATAATTGTGACAAGCCGCCAAGTACAAATTGATTCCAAAATGAGTCCAACATTAACCATCTGCAAAGTTTTCAAAATTTTCAAAATTCTCAAAAAGCCTTTAAATAGCTTCTCTCAGATTTTCTACTCTTCAGAAAACGAAAAATCCTGGCGTTGAGAAATCCAAAAACTCACGCCAACCTTAAACTCCTCCCTCAACTACCTTAATTACCCCCACCCCAAGGTCCCACTAAAACCACAAAGCCCACACGTCTGTAATCATAAATTCATTTATTCAATGTATACTTCGATATTAAAAATAAAAATAATAAAAATAGTTATCATGCTCCTATATACATCGCAAAGACCACCATCTTTCCTTACCCTACATCCCCTCAAACAAACGAGGATCTCCCATTCCTCGATTAAGAAAAAAAATGGTAAAAATTAGTGTCATGTCTACTGAATTTCATTTTAGAGCTCTCTTAAAATAAACTATTAAAGTATGAACTAATCGAAGTATCCTGAAGAACACTCCCAACATTGGCAATGTCTCCCCTCCCCAAACTCAATACAGAAATTTCGGGATTCCCCCTTTTCCCTATTTCACAATTTACTTAGTTTTATGGAAGCACCCAGAAACTAAATGTACATCGTTATCCTTACAACACTCTAAAATCATAAAAAAAAATATATAAATCAGCTGAGTAAATAACACACCAGCATTGTTCAATTAAAGACAACGATTAACAATAATTCAGACTAGGTGTAAATAACCATTAACCCTAAGATTCTAAATTTCCATAATTTCGTAATAAAATTATTGTTAAAGAGAGGATGAATACGTTAATCAACATAATTCACCAGGCCATTGAGCGAATAATTTATTGGTTTATGCCGTTCTCTCTTTTCCCCTGAATAGTCCTCTTCTACATCAATTCAATCAATTGGATCAATTAAATTGAATTGTTAACAAATGCTAACATATCGTGGATTATAACTGCTTGTAATATATAAAATTTACCATAAAAAATTGATATTACAATTTTAGTTCAAGTTAAAATTCAGAATGTTACAATTGCTGGTAAGAGAGTAATCTAATTTACCGATCGCAAGTAAAATAGGCAAATTAGATATCTACTTTACCAAAAACTGTATCGTTAGTTTTCTGCCTTACCCATCGTGGATTATGCAACGAATCAATATTCAATGCTCTTCACTTTTGCTTTTCCCATTCTGTATCTTTAATAATAATAATAAAAAAAATTGTGTCTTCAATAGAGAGTCAAATAATCAAATGCATTGAGTCAATGTTCTGACCAGGGCAGTTCTTTGTAGGCGCTTGTTCTTGAAATTGTAAATTTGGATAAATGTTCGGGAAATTCCTTTGCACTTGTCTGTGCCTTCACCAAGCCACTCCTTCCCCACCGAATAACTCAGAAGAAACAAGAGCTGGAAAGAACTTCATATAGAACTTTTTGTAGAGGCGCTCGAGCTCTACAAAAAAGTTCCTACAAAGATTGTTCCAGTTCCCCTAGAATTCGAGTTGCTCCTCGAAAACCGAGCAAGCCTCCCAAGCCTGGCTTCATCAAGAAATTGAGCTGGCTCATTAAATCTACCATCTAATACACCTGTAGAACAATGTTTATGGCCCCTTACACATAACTCTCATCATATAACACCCATAGTGGTGATGGGTGCCCTGGGCTGAGGTGGTGGTCTGTATGGTGGTGGTGGTGGCAATGACTTGGATCTCCCCGCAATCTTGTGTCTCTCCTCAAGACTCATATGCACTGGTGGCAGATGCTTGAGCCTGGGTGGCAAAGGTGGTGGCACATCAGCCCAACCAGCAGTCTCCTCCTCACTAGTCTCCACTTGCTTAAAATTGTAAACATCACTCCTCTCATAACTATCAACATTATCTCTAGTCCCATAAATATTGTCACTTCGCTCGTTCTCGTATCGACTGGACTCCTTGCTCACAATATACACCTCACTCTTCACCTTCTTGAACTCATAAATATCCGAATTGTAGCTTCCATTCTGGGAAACTGGAGATCTCGATGTGCCATAGATCTCCGCAGCTCGCTTCTTGAAATCCATCATCTCACTCTTCTTCCCAAAGTCGTAACGATCTGATGCCAGTGATTCAGAATGATCAGAATCTTGGATTGACTCAGACATTGCCTTCTGTGATAAGCAGCATCGTGCACTGACTGCACCTCCCCATCATCCCGCATCATCTTGGATGGCCTGAAGACAATCTCCTTGCAACTATCAATATTGTCCTTCAACCTGTAGTTGCTTGTGTAAATTTCTTTATCATCAAATCTCCCTTCTTTTCTCGTCTCATCATCAGCTTTTGTATTTCTCGATGTGCGCTTTAACTGTGCCCTCAAACCAATCCTGCCTCTGGAAATTTGGATTTGTATTGGTGTTATTTTTTCTTCACGATAATTGTGATCGGTTTGAGATGAGAAGGTCGAATGTAATCGCTCATCCCATCCAGTATTGTAGACTCTAACGTAGGACTTTATGGTTTTGTCCTTGTCTGGCTTTTCAAAATTTGGGTGGATGTGTTGGAGAGTTCGTCAGAGCCAACTGGTGATTCTGGGATGAATAGTTGACAATCAGAGAGAGTTAGGCCTGAGTCGCGGGAGAGGGACATGTGGTCTTTTCTGGGTGGCTCGGTGAGGTCTAGACTGTCCAAGGATAGTCCACCTGAGTGCAGGCTGTCTGTGCTCTCCTCAGCGCCACTGCCACTTCGCTCTTCGCCCAGTAATTGGGTGACACCATCTCCAAATAGTACTTCACAGTTTCTAATGAGTAGCTCGGTGATTGCTGGCACTGCTCGACTCTGGTTGACTGTTGGGCTGGATGACCACAGCAAACACCGAGATTACTTGCACACATTAGGTTGTGCTTGGCTCTTCTTGCTATGTGGTGGAGGACGCAGATCAGGTGGGATAGTAGGCTGTAATTTGCTTTTGGCAGTCTGTTGAGAATTGTTTTTGATTGTTTGGACTGAATTAGTGGTTTCTAGGGCTGCCATCCACAGGGGGAATAAGTGGGAGGTTAGGAGGGGATCTGGTAGAGAGCGCAGGAAGTCTTTTAGGAGGGCTGCCACTGCTATTATTGGCGCGTCCTCCAGGCATGTTGGGTCACCAAACGCCTCTATCTGATCCCGAAGACCACGAACTATTCGAACGTTGGCGGATTTACGGAAGATTCCTTGGATGAATGGACCTGCAGAGAAAGACATTGTCAGTTAAGGTGTTAGGTGTTTCAGAAATTTAAAAAAACTAGTGGTGTGGTCCATGTGTGTGCTCCACTCGGGGCACAAACACAACTGCCCGATTTGGTTTTTCAGGACAAATTACTAAATTTATTCTTCTCCAATATACTACGGTTAATCAGTGTGAGCCCTGTTATTATCATAACGAAAACATGCCTATTTGAGAATTCCAAACTGACTCATTTATGAAGCAGATAGTATGAATACTTGAGTAGACGCATGGTGAACATGAGGATGAGACTTATGCGTATTACTTGAGTGAGAGTGAGACACCAATAAGGATGCGGCTGCAAAACAAAAAACTTTAATATTTTACCCAGTGGAACAGTATAAACAATTGCAATTGCTAATAACATTGCAGATACTGCACAAATGCCATCCAAAATGTGATCCGCTCGATTTTGCATGAAAACGCTTCGATTGGGAGCGTCATGACAGCGCTGGGTCCATTCGTTTCACTTATTACATACATAATTGTGGAGACTGCTATACCTCCTTAATTATGCAAATTATCGAAAAAAAGGCATTCTACATAAAATACGTATTTTTATAAGGCAAACAACTTTTCTCATATGAATTTTGCGCTAACTCTAATAGTTATGCAGTAGAACATTATAAACAATTGCCATTGTTAATAACAATATAAGTACTGGACCACTTACTCAAAATTAATCAGTTATAAAATATGCTTATATCTTTCAACTGTGACATTGAGTACCTGGATTACAACATTTTTGTGTGAATGAACGTTCATTATCACTATTTTCGATTTTTGCTCAACATGAATTTCTCACAAACAGGGGAACTACTCGATGGATTCGATCGAAAATCTAATCAGCTATAAGTTACACGGAGACGCAACGATTGAAAAAAAAATTAATCGAATCGCACGATCCGTTTCCCAGAAAACGTAAACGAACAATTTGGCCACATACGGACGAACACACACACACACATACAGACACTTCTCTGAAAACCCTTCAGCATGATGCAAAACGATCGTGAAAATTTCATCGATCGGAAAAAAACGAGATGTGTTACCTTTTGCAAATAGTTGCTGCAACATCACGAGCACAGGGCTTAGGCAGACCATTTTCATCCAGTCGGGAGAGATTACTCCGAAAATGTTGGGGTTGAGGGATAGAGAGCGGCGGAGAAGTCCAGTTATTTTGGACTTGGATTTTTTGAGCGGGGACTTCAGGATTGGACGGAGGATGAAGTGACAGGTGTCGTGGCTACTCTTGTTGCAGTGCTCCAGGTCGAAACCCTCGTCCGTTGATAGGGTGTGACGGAGGTTTGAGAGCTTTATGGCGAATGGACGCTCCTGGCCTATCAGCGGGTAGGGCGCCTCGTCCAGGGAGGTGCGAGCCACAGCTGGAAGGAACCTTGGAGGTCCAGGAGACGGGTGGCGAGATTCACGCAGGCGGAGGCTGTCATCTCGGAGGGGACCATTATTCTTTTACACTAGAAATTGAAAATTACTGTGAATTGTATTCATATTTTTTGGAAATTCTGGGCATTTTGCAAAATTACTCTCTTAAAATTTTGAAAATTTTCAAAATTTCAACAAATTCAAAATTTTCAAAAACTAAAAAAATTCAAATTTTTCATAAAAATCAAATTTAAAAAAAAATCAAGTTTTTCCAAAAAATCCATTTTTTCAAAAAAATCAAATTTTTCAAAAATTCAAAAAAACAAAAAAAATTCAAAAATAAAAAAACGGAGAATTTAAGAAAAAATTGAAAAACTAAAAAAAATCCAAAAAATTCAAAAATTTCAAAAATTTCAAAAATTTCAAAAATTTTCCAAATTTTCAAAATTTGTAAAATTTCCGAAATTTCCAAAACTTTTCCAAAAACTTCCAAAGATTTCAAGAATTTGAAAACAATTATCAATTTTTAAAATCATAATAATTTCGAAAACTTTAAGAATTTTCAAAACGTGTTAAATGAATAAGGAAAATCCAACTTATCAGAAACAGAAAAAAAAAATTTAATTAAAAAAAAAGAAATTTATTTGAAAAAAATTCTGAAGTTTTCGATTTCTGCAGTCAATTTAATTCACAAAATCGCGAATGACGCATCATTTTCTTTCAGTAAGTTTCATCTCAGAGCTTTGAAAATTGGACTTACGTATTCAGTGTTGGTTTCGTTATCGTGATACACAACTTGTATATGGTGTCGGATGGCTCTTTGATGCTCTCCCCCTGTATAATTTCAGTCAGCTTTGTCCACCAGAGATCCCGAGCTGCTGCAGTCCTATAAAGCAAACAATAGTGAAGGACTCAACAATGCTGACTAGCTCTTTGTAACGAATTGCCAATTCTAAGAGAAAATTGTTGTCATAATCTGCGCATGACGCAGGTCTCGCAAGCTAAGTTAATTCGGGAAACTCTTGGAAAATTTTTGAAAAAGTCCGATTTTTTTAAACATAAAAAAATGTCAAAAATGTTAAAAAATCTCAATTTTTTGACAATTTGGCGAAAGCTCTAAAAATTTTGCAAATTTCGAATAAGTTTTTTTTTCATTAAAAATTTCTTTGAGATTTTGAAAATCTCGGAAATTTGAAAAATAAAAAAAATGGAAAATAGAGAAAAGGGGAAACTTAAATTTTTTGCAATTTTACACGAAGTTTGACGGTTGCACGAAGTTTGACGGATTCCACGTTCCCGCCAATTTTCAAATGCACGCCAGTTCTGTCATTGGATATTCACAGTTTTGGAGGAATAAATTTAGAAAACTCAAAACTTCTGAATGCGGAATCGTGGGAAGTTTTCCCCACGGAAAAACACGAGGTTGCACGAAGTTTGACGGATTCCACTTTCCCGCCAATTTTCAAATGCACGCCAGTTCTGTCATTGGATATTCACAGTTTTGGAGGAATAAATTTAGAAAACTCAAAACTTCTGAATGCGGAATCGTGGGAAGTTTTCCCCCACGGAAAAACACGAGGTTGCACGAAGTTTGACGGATTGCACTTTCCCGCCAATTTTCAAATGCACGCCAGTTCTGTCATTGGATATTCACAGTTTGGAGGAATAAATTTAGAAAACTCAAAACTTCTGAATGCGGAATCGTGGAATTTTTCCCCCACGGAAAAACACGAGGTTGCACGAGTTGACGGATTGTCACTTTCCCGCCAATTTTCAAATGCGCCAGTTCTGTCATTGGATATTCACAGTTTTGGCGGAATAAATTTAGAAAACTCAAAACTTCTGAATGCGGAATCGTGGGAATTTTTCCCCGCGGAAAAACACGAGGTTGCACGAAGTTTGACGGATTCCACTTTCCCGCCAATTTTCAAATGCACGCCAGTTCTGTCATTGGATATTCACAGTTTTGGAGGAATAAATTTAGAAAACTCAAAACTTCTGAATGCGGAATCGTGGGAATTTTTCCCCCACGGAAAAACACGAGGTTGCACGAAGTTTGACGGATTCCACTTTCCCGCCAATTTTCAAATGCACGCCAGTTCTGTCATTGGATATTCACAGTTTGGAGGAATAAATTTAGAAAACTCAAAACTTCTGAATGCGGAATCGTGGGAATTTTTCCCCACGGAAACACACGAGGTTGCACGAAGTTGACGGATTCCACTTTCCCGCCAATTTTCAAATGCACGCCAGTTCTGTCATTGGATATTCACAGTTTGGAGGAATAAATTTAGAAAACTCAAAACTTCTGAATGCGGAATCGTGGAATTTTTCCCCCACGGAAAAACACGAGGTTGCACGAAGTTTGACGGATTCCACTTTCCCGCCAATTTTCAAATGCACGCCAGTTCTGTCATTGGATATTCACAGTTTTGGAGGAATAAATTTAGAAAACTCAAAACTTCTGAATGCGGAATCGTGGGAATTTTTCCCCCACGGAAAAACACGAGGTTGCACGAAGTTTGACGGATTGCACTTTCCCGCCAATTTTCAAATGCACGCCATTTCTGTCATTGGATATTCACAGTATTGGCATAAATTTAGAAAACTCAAAACTTCTGAATGCGGAATCGTGGGAATTTTTCCCCCACGGAAAAACACGAGGTTGCACGAAGTTTGACGGATTCCACTTTCCCGCCAATTTCAAATGCACGCCAGTTCTGTCATTGGATATTCTCAGTTTTGGAGGAATAAATTTAGAAAACTCAAAACTTCTGAATGCGGAATCGTGGGAAGTTTTCCCCCACGGAAAAACACGAGGTTGCACGAAGTTTGACGGATTCCACTTTCCCGCCAATATTCAAATGCACGCCAGTTCTGTCATTGGATATTCACAGTTTTGGAGGAATAAATTTATAAAACTCAAAACTTCTGAATGCGGAATCGTGGGAAGTTTTCCCCACGGAAAACACGAGGTTGCACGAAGTTGACGGATTGCACTTTCCCGCCAATTTTCAAATGCACGCCATTTCTGTCATTGGATATTCACAGTATTGGCAGTATAAATTTAGAAAACTCAAAACTTCTGAATGCGGAATCGTGGAATTTTTCCCCCACGGAAAAACACGAGGTTGCACGAAGTTTGACGGATTCCACTTTCCCGCCAATTTCAAATGCACGCCATTTCTGTCATTGGATATTCACAGTATTGGCAGAATAAATTTGGAAAACTCAAAACTTCTGAATGCGGAATCGTGGCAATTTTTCCCCCACGGAAAACACGAGGTTGCACGAAGTTTGACGGATTCCACTTTCCCGCCAATTTGAAATGCACGCCAGTTCTGTCATTGGATATTCTCAGTTTTGGAGGATAAATTTAGAAAACTCAAAACTTCTGAATGCGGAATCGGGGAATTTCTTCCCCCACGGAAAAACACGAGGTTGCACGAAGTTTGACGGATTCCACTTTCCCGCCAATTTTCAAATGCACGCCAGTTCTGTCATTGGATATTCACAGTTTGAGGAATAAATTTAGAAAACTCAAAACTTCTGAATGCGGAATCGTGGGAATTTTCCCCCACGGAAACACACGAGGTTGCACGAAGTTTGACGGATTCCACTTTCCCGCCAATTTTCAAATGCACGCCAGTTCTGTCATTGGATATTCACAGTATTGGCAGAATAAAGTTTAGAAAACTCAAAACTTCTGAATGCGGAATCGTGGGAATTTTTCCCGCGGAAAACACACGAGGTTGCACGAAGTTTGACGGGACACTTTCCCGCCAATTTTCAAATGCACGCCAGTTCTGTCATTGGATATTCACAGTT